>WBMV01016874.1:86108-247559 GCA_013396655.1 Campylorhamphus procurvoides | reverse complement strand
AGCCCTGTCCCGCTCCAGCCCTGTCCCCCTCCATCCCTGTCCCAATCCAGCCCTCTCCCCCTCCATCCCTGTCCCGCTCCAGCGCTGTCCCACTCCATCCCTGTCCCTCTCCATCCCTGTCCCGCTCCAGCGCTGTCCCCTCCGTCGGTCCGCAGCGCAGCGCACGGAGACACCTCGCGGCGAGCCCCGTGACTACACAGGGTGCCGGATCCCCCCTCCGTGCCCAGCCCAAGAGGCAGTGGCCGAGCCCAAACGCCAGCCGTGCTGGATCAGCTCTTGGGAACAGCTCAGCAGCCAGAGCTGCTCCCCTGTGCGGTGCAATGCAGTGGGTGAGCGAGTGTGCTCCCGGAGCCCAGCAGGGCACAGCGAACCGGGCACAAGGCCAAGGGCAGGAAGATGCTCGAGCCTGCTGGCCAAAGCAGGTGCTGTAGAGTCGGTGTGAAAGAAGCTGCCTGTGCTGTAGGAGCGCAGAACACTGATGGCCCCCTGTCAGCCTTCTGTTCTGTGCAGATAGAGTGTAAAAGTGATTCTTCTCCTTAACACTGAGAAAAGAGATGATGCAGGACCCTGCAACACAGCTGAGGAGTTCTACTGTGGAGAAGAGGCCAAGTGGATTTGTACTTTGGCAGTAAAAATCTGACCAGAACCCCCTGGGACCTGCAATTTCTTTCCCAAAAGGGATGATGTGATTCCCCACTATGTGGCTGGGGAGGACCTACTTGCTGCCTACGCTGCCATGTGTGCATGTCTGCAGCAGGGCAGCCACTGTCCCTGTGGAAACAGGACACTGGAGGCTGAGACTTGTGATACTCAGGTGCTGTTGGAAGCTTGCTCTACTTGGGAGCTTTGGTTTCCTCATCTTGAAAACACAGTAGTAATATATGACCTGCAAGGGTGTCATTATCATAGCAGAGATCTTGGAGGTCCCTGGAAAAGTGCTGAAGAAATGCAACCTATTAAAAATGTAGTTTTCTCCTTGCCAATTCTATTCTGCTTCAAGGAAAGGGGCTTTTGCAACAACAGCTGGGATGAGCTGGTTTTGACAAGTCAGAATATGCAGGTTTTGATGGAAGATTTAAGTGAAACATAACTAAAAGACTACATGGTGTACAGAGCTTTTGCCTTCCGTGCCCAAGTGCTTCGCCTTCCCTTGAAACGACCAAGGCAATGGGCACTGAAGTGTCAAGAGTTCATACGTGACTTCAGCAAGGTGCCAGCAAGTCCAGAAAAGTGCATTTGCTTAGACAAGTTCTCCAGCATATTCTCCCAATGGGATTTTTTGCTGGACAGCCTGGAACTGAGCCAGCCGTGTCCTGGCCGACCATCTCAGCTCATTGTAACTCTCTGTAGTTTTCAGGTAGTGAACTTATTACAAGGCACATTGTCACAGCTACTTGCCAGTTTCTAGAATCTTTCTAGAATCTTTTATCTGCTAAAAATTCTTCTGCTTTAATTTTACACTGGGGGTGGGATTTTCCTCCAAGGGTGACTCCCACACACCCCTCCATGGGAGCTGCACAAAGTCACTCAGGGCCAGCTAAAAGGCCATCATTCCCTGCTCCAAGTGTAAGTCTTTGTCACGGCCAAGAGCCTAGTTCCAATACACCACTTAAAATAAAAAATTGTGCCCAATAATTCTGGGGCTTGAAGCAAAGCCAAAAACTTGGGTGCATGCAGGCAAATAGCAACAAAGTGTTTTTGAAGGGGACAAGGTTTTTGCTTTGAAAATGTTTGTCTTGGAAATAATTGGACTCACCAGTCCAGGGACCAAAATACAACTAAACATGAGCCAGCAACACACATGTGACTCTCTGACAGCCCTGGTGGGCTGGGGCGAAGCTGCATGTGCAGATTTTCCCTGCAGTGCTTTGGGCAATGCTGCCCAGTGTGGGAGCTGAGGTGGGCTCTGCCTCGGGGCCCAGGGGAAGGGAGCTGGGAGGAGAGGCTGGGAGCACTGCACCCATCCCAGTGTGCTCTGAAACCTACACTGGCCACCCCAGCTGGTCACAGGGCTCTGCTGGCAAGTGCTGGCGTGCACTTCAGCCTGCTCACGTGTATGGAGGAGAGCACCAGGAAGGTCCTCCTGATTTTATAGCATCACATCACATCTGGAGCCACAACTTGTTCTGGTGGAGTTAAGGCAGAAGAAAGAGAAGATTTTGCCAATGTGTTAACTTTTTAATTAAATCTTAATGCCTTAATTAAAGCAAGGAAGGCTTAATTAAGGACTTAGCTAAAATTTAATACTTTAATGGGACTAAAGACTTTAATTTATCACTGGGCTGAAAAAGAATAAAAGCACGAGGGCTCACTCTGAGATGCACATACGTGCACGAGCCAATTATGAAAGAATCCTGGGGTGTCAGGTTCGTCAGTCAGAGCACAAGGGGAATCTGTGGTTGTTCACATTTCCATGTCACCTGCCTAAAGCATAAGCATAACTTGAGATCATCGCATTAAAAGGTACGTGCTACCTTTGTCTGTTTCTAAAGACTCTTTCCTGAGCTGATGAAGCCCTGCTCCTGGGCTGTCTGACTCCGGCTGCAGCATCAGCCCAGGGATGAGCCTGGAGGGGCCCTGGTGCACCTGCAAACGCCCAGGCTCTGAGCCCATGAGCTGCTGTTCCAGGGCAATGTGTGACTGAAGGAGACCCCACTGGCACATGCCCACAGCTCCAAGGAGCGGCCATCCTGACCAGTGTTATGGCTGCAAGGCATCTGGCTGGCTTTTAAAGGCCAAGTTTTCATGGAGCTCAGTGCCCAGCACCTCCCCTCTTCCTCCAATGGGATGTTTGTCTACTTCTTGGTATTTCTTGTGCCTGGGAAATATGAACCAAGTCACTGCATCTCACTTTCAGCTTTTCAAGTGTGATAGCACTACACAGTGATGTTTGTACCACAAATAAATGAGCTTTCAGGCACTTCTGAAAGAGTCCCCATGTGCACTGGTCTTTCAGAGGAATCATTTCCAATCACGTGACTTTTCAAAGCTCATAATCCAGTACATGAACTAATACACTTACCTAAAGAGGAATCAGGACTATTGACAAGCACAGAAAAGCTACCCTTTTGCATTTCCTTACATTGTGGTTTTGCCCTGCAGCGTTTTCTGCAATTGATCTTGAAAATTTTCTGAAAGGTCAATAGGTATCAGTGTGATTTTACCAGCGGAGAAGTTGAGGTATGAATGGGGCAGTAAATGACTAAACCAAGATCAGACAGTGACCCCACAGATATTTTGAAGACACTTCCCCATCAGGCAGTGTGCAGCTGCACTCCTTTGAAGGGGATTGGAGCTTAAAAAGAGCCTTAGGTTCAGAAAACTCAGCCCTTCTCCTGGGTGTAACGTGATACTACATGGGGCTTGGCATTTTGGTCAGACTGTCATTTCTTCAAACAAAAATCTGCCCAGCCTCTGGAGAAAGGACACATATGTTTCCTATAACAAGACTGTACATTATTTTTTATACACATAGGAAGACTATAATATCTGAGAAGACTCATTACTTGCTAACCATTCATATCTGCAATTCTCTGTGGAGTCGCATAGGCCTAATAAGTTACTACATCAGACACATGGAGAGCTAAAGCTTCATCTCTGTCCATGGACCACAGAGCGCAGTGCAGTGCAGCAGGACCGGCGGGCCAGGACACCAAGACCCCTCTCTGTTTCTCTACCCGCCCTAGGCAGGATCAGAGCAGTCCCCCAGGAACCTCAGCAACACTTTCAGCAGTTATTCACTGCCAGAGGTGAGAGCACAGCTGGGAGCAGTGAAACAGGGCACGAGGGTGCAAATCCCCCGTGCTGGTTTGCTACAGGAACATCAACACCCAGAAACCTTTGGGAGCTTTGGGTGACTTTGCCACCCCCAGGATGTGCATATCCATGTGCAGAGCAGAGACAGTGTTTGGAGGGTGCAAACATCAAATGCTCCCCAAAACCCTGTTAAGCAATTCCTCACACAAATTGAGAAGCTGTGGTGGGTTCTGCCTGCTTGCAGCCCTCACTGGGATGTGAGGGGAACCGCTCTCATAGCACACCTTGCTTGCTCAGCCTGTGGAGGCAGCCTGGGGGTGAGGGGCTGGGGACTTGCCCCCTGCACTAGCAGTAATTATTCCACTTGATTCTTGCTCATCTCTAGCCCATGAAATCAAGGCCAAACTCTGGAGCATGTGTGGGGGGTGAGGAGATGGAAGCTGGGCCCAAACCGCCTTAACTGGTTCCACAGAGCTGCTGCTTTCCGCAGCGAGCAAGCCAGAACAATGTCATCTCAATACCCTGTGCTAATCTGGGGGAAACTGAGCGTGACCAACTTCACGCATGACAGCCTGGAAACCAAGCATGGGAGGTCAGCACCAGCCTCACTCGGAGCTCCCTCGCAGCCGGTGTGGAGAGATGAGGCACATGGAGAGCTGTGCCCTGTCCCAGCACCCTGTCACTCTCAGCATCCACTGCCACACAGCTTGACCATCGTGCTGAGGTCCCAGTCCCCACACTGACAGCCTGGCAGGGCTTCCAGGGTCTCAACTACCCACCAACAAGACAGGCTGGTGCACGTTCAGGCATGCTGTCATTAACAAATGAGGCACAGTGCTTGATTAATTCCACAGGTTTCTTCCATTAGGAGCCACTACATCATTGCTACGTGAGAGCCTTCCTCCCCTCAGCGCTGACCTTCCTCCCACAGCTCGCCCATTTCCCTCGGCTGTGGAAGTTATTACAGACTGGTTATTTGAAAGACCTGGAAACCGGGGCAGCCGCTGCTTCCTTTCATCTCCAGCTCTGCTGCTCCTCACTCCTTGGCAGTTTGGAAGGATGGTGGAAGTAATTAATGGCTGGGGAGTGGAGGAGGAGGTGCTCCTAAGAGGGGAGTCAAAAATTCCTCTTGACAATGACCACATGTCTGAGCCTCGGCTACTAGTTCACCTGACAGCAATAAGGGCCTAATAGTCATTAGTCACCACCACAGACACGCTCCATGCACTTCTCCATGCTCTTTTTTCCCATGATGAAGGCTGAATATAAAACAGCATCAACTACCCTGGTGCTTTCAACAAACTTTTGTCATCTTACAGGAAAAGACCGGGGAACTGATGGTTCAGAGAGCTTTGTCAACATCTCGGACCAGAGGCAAGAAAGGATCTCAAAGCAGAGAAATACAGGAATTAAAAAAGGTTTAAAAACTTCAACTAAAGTCCACCAGGAAATGAGACAGCTGGGAAGGGACAGAGAATACCAAGAATACCCACTGGGAGTTCAGGCTGATCGATATGGAAAACCTATGTGACCCAATTCCACGTGACCTGCAGCTCTCAGTCTACTCTTCCTGTCAGAGACCCTCTGTCTCTCTTCCTCGGCAGTCTCTCCATAGCTCCCTGCCTTTGATTTCTCTCTGCACCTGATACTGGGTTATCTAAGGGCTTATATTCAAAGGACTTTGTTCCTGCGGTGCAAGATGCAGGCATGACAATACAGTGATCAGACCCTGGCCCAGAACCAAGCAGGGAATTTGGCTGTGCAGTGTCATGTTTAGGGCAGCAGCGAGCAGGGGTCAGACCCCAGCCCTGCCTCCCAGCCCCACGCCTGCCCAGGGAGAGGTGCTGAGGCCAGGAAGCCTGTGTGCTGCTCTCCCTGCTGACTCTCCCACCCGCTCACACATGATAACATCTGAGGTTTTGGCTCAGAGTCACCTGCAATTAGAACAAAACTGGCAACTTTCTGAGGTTAAACTCCAGATAAAATTGGTTGTGAATGAAATAATAAAAGAGAATGAGTGCTATAAAGTGGAAATTATATATCTGAGAGCCGATCAGGATCTAGAAGAGCAATGCAGGAATGCTAATGCTCCTCCATGGAGGATTGGGTATTGCATTTTGGACTGAGTGCAGACCCAAAACATTTTGAAACACAGGCAGAAGGGGAGCGCAGCTCTGGATCTTGGCAGCCATCTGCTTGCCAAACTGTCCCGCAGCCACGAGTCCTTGGAGGAACCCGTGGGCTCTGAGCCTGTCCTAGACCTACTGACTGAGGCACGGCCCTGGCACCTGAGCCGTGCCCAGGTGTGCTGGCAAGGCTCTGCAGAGGTCCCTGCCTAGAACTGCCAGCCTCCTTTGCCATGGAGCTGCTTCCCTGTGCCAGCTGGATTTTGGGAGCCTTCTGGAGCACAGGCTGCTGCTCTGCTTTCCTGAGAACTCTTCAGTTTTTCTGTTTTATAACCCAGCACCCTGCATCACCTATCACCCCTTGCCTCTGCCAGACAAATTAATCCCACCATTCCCATTTTTCAGTGGGAAAACAGGGGCATAACAAATCACAGCAGTCGGCCCAGGGCCAGACAGAAGATCTGACCTATTGAATCCAGGTCACGCAGTTCTTCAACCAGGGTCTTAATTGCAGGATCATCAATTCCTCCATCCACAGCTGTCCAAGGCAGAGATTTCTCCCAGAAAAGAAGGTAAAAGACTCATCAGGCCCAGCTGCCTTTTGTAAGTGTCATTGCCAAGCTTTTCAGCCCCATTTAAGAGGGCTCAGGCATGGTTTTTAAAATATCAGATGGAGAGCTCTGAGATAAAGCCCTTTCTTTCTGTAATGCTCAGTACAGTACGTGATTTGGCCACAGAAGAAAAGTGTTGCTATTTGGAAAAGAGTTCTCCTCTGTGCCCGACCCAGGCATCAGTCATTATAAGTAATCGTTGTATCACTGAGAGAAGAGCAGATCATTTCACTGGTGGAGTGGCCATGCTGTTTCTGAGGAAAACTCTCCAAGGAAAGCCGCAACAGGCTTGATTGGCGCCCGGCTGCCATGCAGAAATTAAACCAGATGAGCTGTGTCAGCCCAGTGGAAGGCAAATGCATGGTAGCTGCACCAAGAGCCTCTCTGCCCCTAGATTTGTCACTGACTGCATTGTTATCTGCTAGGGGGCAGAATCTAATCAGAAACACATTTTTGAGTGAAGGACTGACCTCTGCAGAATTACCAGGAATTTCTGAGGCAGTACAGCTGTGCAAGTGCCTTCCCATCTCTGCAAGGCAGTCGTGCCCACTTGCATTTCAGTGCTCCAAGCTCTCACGTGGTGCTGAGATGGTTTCTTTCCATCTTAAATCCATGCACTGTGTTTGAAATACAGCTGTGGAGCACTGAGATGTTTCAGAAGATGGCAATGTGTCAGATAGAATCAGCTGAAAGAATCAAAGACTCCAATAGGAACCCTCCTCTGTCCTAGCATTTCACCTTGGTCTTTACACACAGTGTTCAATATCGTGTGTTCACAAAAGCACTTCATCTGGATGAGAAGAAGCAAGAAACACAAAAAAGTACATATAACCTTGTTCTAATGATTAATTATTCTCACTGGTGAGAGGGGGGAAAAAAGTGCCCAATATTACAATTATTTGGCTTCAGCTTTCAGCCAATTTCTTGTTCTGCCTTTCCACTCTGGATTAAACAGCCTTTAGTTCTTGGTATTTTTCCTCTGAAATGTTGCTCATCAACTGCAGCCAAGTCACCTCTCATACTTTTTTTGGGGGGAAGCCTGATGGACTGAGCTGTTTAAATATTTCACATTATTCAGCTTGAAAAATTGTTTGTGATGCTCCTTGTACGCTGCTCTTCCTCCACCTCCATTTTAAATGCAGAGCTAACCCCAAATAAGGGGTATAGAGCAGGTCCTAGCATCAGTCCCACCAGTGTAACCCAGTGCCAGAATGCCCTCCTTACTGCTGATCCCTTTTCAGAGGGGAACCCTAGGGTCATCCCAAGGACACAGTTCCCACTCCAAAATTACTCTTGTGGAGGTAAAAACTCTCTTTTGGGTCAGGTATACAAGAGTTCTGGAGGCCCTGTTCTCCGATGGGAGCAATAGAGGATATTCTACAGGAGCTACTATGAGCATCAACATGTAATTAGTTTCCTGCAGAGCATTTTATTAGTACCCCTTTAACATCCACATTCTCAGAAAGGATGAATCAGTAATTCTAATGAACATGTCCATTTCCCAGTGATTTGAGGTCACTGTGGGATCAGGGAGCAGATGAGCTGAACTTAAGTTTTTCTCCTTATTTTGCAAGTAAGGGCAGGCCTCACAATTCTCTTGCACACATAAATCCCCTAAGTGCCTGTGCACCTTGTACATGGGATTAAGACCTTTTCAAGGTGAGAAGTTGTAGCCACAATGATACAGTTGGAAAGCTGAGTCTTCACCTGGCATCGGGACAACTTATTCACAAATTCCTGCTCTTGACACCTGGCAGTCTGCTTAAATGCAAGTGGGATATTTTCAAAAGCACTCCCAAAAGTTAAATCTTCCATTTTAATGTTCAGAATAAGAAACAGCCCTACTAAAATATTTGGCACCTAGCAGTGCCCTTTGAAAATCACCATGGTCACATCTGGGCTTCTTTTATAACATCTGGCAACTTTCTGTCATGCCCAAGTGCTGGGTAACAACCCTTGTGACATTTTGGCAGCTATCACAACATTTGTGTGTTTCTATCCCAAGGCTCAGCTGCTGGATTGAAGACCCTGAACAGCAGAGCACCTTGCTGCTCTTCATGGTTACTGGGAAACACCGAAAAATGCAAAACAAACATATCCTAAAGGCTCAGATGCCAAAAGGAAGATTATATTTTTAAACTCTTGATTTTTTTTGGCCTGCTGTGCACATTTTGATCACTGAGTGTTTTGCAATTATGCAAATGGCTGAGGAGCACTGTGAAGCTGTGGCTGAGCTGGAGAACAGACTGATACCTGTGACAAAATCCCATGACAACTCAGGAGTGCCACTGCAGGCAAATACCCCTTTCCAAGATAAAGAGCAATACACTATTGCAATAAGCTGGGTTCTTCTCATTCTTTCGCCTCCCTGATGTTTGGCATGAGTCCAAATCCTCTCTGTTTTCCACCCACCCATCATACATATTCTGCTAAATATCCTGTCCTCTTGTCGTTTTGGCAAAAAATAAACTATGCACGAGAAAGAATTATGCCTGTGAGGCTCTCATAAAAAAATTCCTGTGAACGATAAATCAAAACAAAATAATAATTATCACCAGCCACGGGACCACATTTATGCTTCTCATATTTTCCTCTTATTTTTCATAGGTTATCATGTCTACACAAGAGCAAGAGCCAGATTTTCTTAAAGATACTGATACAACAGTAATCTCCAACTCTGAAACTGAGGCTCACCTTGTCTATAAGAGAATTCTCGACGTTATTTACAGAGGTTTAAAATTTTCTCTTAGAATTATAAGTGGTACATTTCTGTCCTGGAAACAAGATGCCTTGTGTTTTCCTATGGCTACATACATCTTGCACATTCCCTGTGCTACCTTCTGACTTGCATTTAATAAATAATGAGCACTTATAAAGTGATTTTTCTTCCTAAGACTCTCCAAGGCATTGAGTAGACACAACGTTGTAGATGGGCAGTCTGAGGCACAAGGGACTTGCCCAAATTCACAGCATGGCTGGGTGGAGGCATCAGCCTCCCCATGCCTGGTCTCGCCCAGCAGGTGTGGGGCCCTCACAGAGCAGCACTGGCACAAAAGGTCCAGAGCCGGCTCAGGGGCATTTTCCCCTGGGATCATCAAGCACAGGGAGCATCCACCCCTGCAGGAACAGTGCCCAGCTCAGAGGTGTTCTCCAGCCACGCTGGGGTCGGGAAGGGTAAGTCGGGCTGAGATGGGAGTTTCCCACTCCTGTGGAGAGGGTTGGGCTGTATGAAAAGGGGGAGGGCCAGTGAGGCCACCTCTGGCCAAGCGCTGCCCAGTTTTTGGATGCTGGGCTTCAGTGAGACATGGGCCTACTGGACAGAGTGGAGAGGCTCGGAAGGAAACATTCACTACAGAAATGTTGAAGAAATCATCAAGGTTCAGACTTGAAAAGAGAAGGAAAAGCAATACTCTACTGCTTTTCCCAGCTTGGCAAAGTACCAAAGGCTCCAGTCCGTGAAATATGGAACTGTGGCAACCAGCACCCAGAGCTAAGGTGGAACCTCACCTTTCCTTCCCCAGCAGCCTTGGAGCTTGAACAGAGCCAAATCCTCCAAAATGCCCAAGAGCAGATGTACTTAATGTATGAAAACCCCACCAAAATAAATGTCTATGGAACTTTTTCTAACACCTCACAGGAGCTCAGACAACTCTCCAGCCTGTGTGTCAGCACCTGTCAGCTTATTCCCGCTCCAACAGGCATCAGGAGTTGAGCCTTGGTGTACTCTTACAACAGCAATTAGGCTTATTAGAGAGCAATTAATACTTTTACTTATCAGCCAAGTTCAGAAGATTTTTTAAATTAGTTTGAAAGTACATTTCCCTACAGGAAAAATACCATTTGCTGGATTGCAGCATTCCTGGAACTCAACTGCACCTTTTGCTGTGTAAAAGCCAAATGATAAAACCCCACATGTAATTCCTAACCAAATCTGCTGAGAAGGGGCATTGAAATACTTTTTTTATAATGAGCTCTTACTGTCAGGATTAAGTAGGAAATTATGGCAATGCTTTTATGTTAATATCTCAACATTAGTGTCAATACATGAGCTGTGCCAGTGTCAAACAAAACCCTGACTGCGCAGTGGAGTGATGTGTGAAAGGTGCAAGCCCAGCCAGATGTACCCTGGTGTGAGCAGCCCCTGCAGGCACTGCCCCAGGAGGAACCTCACTCCCCACACAAGCCAAAGAAATTAATGTGTAGCCACACGGTCAACAAAAGACAATTCGAGGCACTGGAGGTTTACAGGGAGAAACAGCTCGGATCTAAGCTGTGGCTGGGATCCTCTGGCGAGTTTGCCCTGCCAAATGGAGCGTGGTGCAGGTGCTGGAGACCACAGGGACACAGACTGTAAGCTGAGGTTCAGAACAGACCAGCACTTCCACTGCCATCATATGTTGCTTGGGTGAGCTAAGCACTGCAGACAAGCTAGTAAACCCTGAGACTTATCCAGCTAATGCCACCAGATCCCATCCAAATCGAAGGTGGTTTACATCCCACCGCTGTCAGTATCCCTGCAGTATGTCTTCCTACTCATCCAGCCTGCAGCTATCACAGTTTGGTCCCTCTGGCAGACACTAAAATCCTACTTACACTCAGTGTCCACTGAAGTGAAGCACTGAGGAGAAAACAGAGCCCTCTGAAAGCACGCCTGGAGGATGGCTAATCATGCACAGGGTGAACTGCTACAAGAGAAGGAGCTGAGGAAGGTAATGTGCTACTCAGCTCTGGGATGGTCTGAAGGTTTTAGTGTGCACTAGATTTTTGATGAGACGATGTTTGGGAGGAAGGAAGCAAAGGGGTGACATGTTAGCAATGGACTTTCTATCCATGAAGAGCTTCCTGTCACACAAACCTGAGTAAGTCCAGGACACTCCTGCCTTGTTTCCTGACCAGGTACCTGGCTTTGCCAAGGTCTCTAGAGAGCTCGTTCTCTGCCTTCCTGTTCTCTCTGCTGCCAGTAACTCATCCCCAATGTGGAAGAAACTTCATAATTGGAATTTGGCTCCCTAAATTTTTCACGTAAGTTGGGGCTAAATACTGTTTCTATGAGTTGACCCAAACACTTCAAAGACAGGAAAAGCAAACACTGAGATGGAATAAACTTTCCTGGCTGCTCACAGAAACAAACGAGCTGCAGATTTGGAGCCTCCTTTCCATTAACAGCTTTGTAGCCCAGCGTGGCTGAGCAAAAGGATGTCTGCAAAAATGTACACTGCTAACATGGGGCCCACCAATGGCCCATATAACTATCTCATGAAATAGCCTAAACCTCTTCCCCATGGTGGTTCTTGTATCTAAAAAGGGAAGATGCTGCTGCTATAACGAGAAGGGTTGCAGTTTTTTTAAAAAGCCATAATGTTCTTCCCTTTAAGAAGACCACAAATACAATGCAAAATAAGGCAAATACAGAAATAATAAATAGATGTAGTCTGTAAAAACAAACACTCTACATGTTGTGGAGAACAGGCAGGGGGACATCGAGCTGGGATCCACTGTTAGCGCTGGAGATAATCTGATACCATTTGGCATGGGGTGTTTCTGCAGGACAGAGTGAGCAGGGAGGGTGTGCTGGGTCAAAATATGTTTGGAGGGTCAGACTTTAAGACCAGGCTGACAACTTTTGTCACTTGGGTCAAAGAGCTTGTCCCGGGAGTTCTCCACCCAGCCATCCCTGGCAGGGCATTAGGGGGAAGACTGCAAAGCACTTGTACCTGGCAAGCCTATTAGTTTTATTTTCATAACTACAGTCTCCCAAATATAAAAGCCAAACAAGCACATCACAGGCCTGGCAACATGAGCCACAATTTTGGAATGTGACTGACTGCATGGTAATGTTGAGGGCAAATTTCTAAACCCTCCCCACCCTTCCCTGAGAAATACAAAGACACGGGCTATTAAATAATCTCTTCATTTTGGTAATTTAGTTGCTGTTTGTACAATGCTTTGAAAGTGCACAGTGCCACAGCACAGAAATGCTAAGTACTGGGTTATTTAGCTGCAAAGCCTGTGATAATCCCTCATTATGAAATAATAATTAATCATCATCATTTTATTCAAGAGTTCCTCACCCCTACCCCCACCCAAGCCCTACAGGCACTGACCAAACTCTCTCCCAGAGCACGTCCAGACAGGATAGGTTGGGTATGGATGCAAAGTTCAGGTATGAACTTTCCCAAAGTTCAGGGCTGTGCCTACCCGTGTGTCTCACCCAGCCCGGTGGAGGGACAACTCTTCCTAATCTCCAGCTGAGGATCAAAGCCGCAGATCCACCCAGCCCAACCATTCCCGGCATTCTTACTAGCCCAGAGTGAGAAATTGAGACATTCAAAGGGTAACTGAGGACTTCGGGAGATTGCATCTAAAGGAGTTCTCTCCTTCCACGAGGAACAGAGCTCCTGACTCAGCCATCTCTGTTGTATGTGTAAAGATGTGGCAGATTTTCTGGGCCTCCCTCCCTGGGGGCAAGGAATGTCCTTTTCTTAGTGCCTGAGGGAAGTGAAGGGTGCCTGGGAGGCTCTTTGGTTTCAGAGCTGTCTGCGTTAAAAGCAATTTGGCATTTAGAACATCACAAAATAGTACAAAAACATAGTCATGGCTGCTGCGGAAAGAAGAGAACAGAGTCTAGACATGGGAGAAGCCAGAAGGGACACACTACAGCAACACAGGGACGTTGGACTGGACCCCAAGCGCTTCCACCAGCCATAAAGCCCCAGAGCACTTACAGCCCGGGCAGGCACTCCTGAAACGAAGAGGCAAAAGACAGGGCTTAGTCATCAAAGAGAGAGATGCAGGCGCGTCCTCCTGCCGGGGACCCTGAGCTGTTCCCAGCAGTCTGCAGTGCAGTCAGTAAATGTCTCCTTTGAGTGAGTGCAAGATCTCTTCCCTCCCCAACCCACCCCTTAAAAGACCCACAATTCTCACCGGGCATGGAGATGTCATATTTCTTGTGGGAGCTGGTCTGCTTTGTACAAGATGTTGTGTCAGATCAGATGTAGATGTTCATGCACCAGCTGAGTGGAGATGTGCATTCCTATATGAGTTTCAAGATTTGTGTCCTAAATTGCCATTAACTTGCACAACGCAACCTCCACAGCATTACAGACATCCTTGCAGCCAGCAGGTCTCCCCTCAGCCCTGGTCATCCTGGAAAACCACCTCTCAGCCTTTTTCCAAAACTTTACCACACTGTTTTCTGCAGCTGCTCTTATCTACTTGAAAGCTTTAATAAAACTAAAGTGAAAAATATTGTGAGATGGTTCATATTCCATCATGCTGTCTGTAGAGAATATAAAAATAGTCCTAGATACCAAAACCAGGGACAGTCTTAGGGTGAGCAAAGTTATTTCTGACTGCCAAACAAATGTGAGCAAAGTGTCTTGTGCATCCTTCCAGATAAGCAGCACTCCCTGAAGCTGCTACTTTAGCAATTTGTCATTAAACTGATCAGCAAAGGGACTGGCTGGGTGGGGATGGCTGCTATGAAGGGTCATTTAGACACAACACTCCTGCTAATCCTTTGGTATGAAAAGGGCATGCTTTAAGATTTGATTTTCTTAGTTAAGCGTTTCTATTGTAACTATGCTTCCAACTTTGTAATCAGATGCAAATTAAACCCTTCTTGATGCAAATTAAATTCATTATAATGTTAGGTTAGCTCAGTGTTTAAGGCGGAAGCACTCCCCTTCCCTGAAGGTAGCAAAGCTAAACAAATCAGCATTGCTGACCTGCCCTTCTGCAGCTGAGCTGGGGATGGGGTGAGCAGTGGTGTCAGGCAGTGCCAGGCAAAGGGAGGCTCACACCCCTTAGCACATGTCACATGCCACTTTCTGGCATGGATAACAGCAGAGCAACAAACTGCTCTGGCAGTGTACCCATTATCAGCACTTCTGCTTCCATGAAACATTACAGTGAGCTTTCCATGATATTGTGAGAGAAAATACTAACAAAAATCTGGGCAGGATGCATTAAATAGCCTGAAACCACTTCAAAGGCAGAATACAGAAAGAATTTTTAAGAAGGAGGGATTTGGGGAGTTTTGGAAGTATTCTGGAAATGTGTATTCTTGTGCTTTTAGTTCAACAAGCTGTTCAGTATTCTTTTCCAACAGCCTGGAAGAAAATGTAATACCAACATAGGAAAAAATTCCGGAAAACACTGGCAGCAAATAGGATTAGTTTTTCACTCTTGCAGGAGAAAGCATCCTGAAAGTCAGGTTATTTAAGCTCCAAATTAATAAGAGTTAATAAGAATTAATAAGTTCAATTTATAAGAGAAATAAGACATTCATGTCTAATTTTAAGTGATATTCACAACTGGAACTGCAGTGGCTTCTCCACCACTTGCACTGTTAAAATAGAGAAGATCTTCCTGCAGCAGAGCAGGGAAGATATGGTATTTTCATGGATATTTTTGGGTATCTTGCCAGACCTGAAGATCTTTGGTCTGCAGTAACAAAGCAAGTCTCTCCTGCCCCTAAAATCTCTCTAATTAAATTAGACCAGGGTCAAAGCTTGTTCAGAGTTGCCCTGGATTTAATCCAGAGCAAATCTATGAACCTGTTCAGTCGGCAGTAGATTTACACTGGCATAAGTAAGAACATAATTCTGAACCCTCATATTTAGATTTTGACTTTCTCATAGGAAAACAGAAATGTCTGAAACAGTCAGACAGCTTCCTTTTCAGGGAGCTGATTACTAAGTTTTAGTAAGATGCTTTCCTGCTGGGACTCTTGCTCAGTCTTTCTCTTTGCTCTTCAGCAGGTTTCCATTCAAATCAGGTTGTTTGCCTCTTGGCCATGGATATTTCTGCAAAGAATGACTTTCAGATGGACTGACATTTCCAAAGTGCTTGGAGGGACAAGTCTGACCATGCTGTTCTGTATCCATGACACAGTATCAGATATTGGCCCAGAGCGAAGGTTTTTCTGCTGAAAAAGGAGTTAGAAATGGATCCTTTTACTTATGTCACAGCTTCTTGACAGTAAAGATGAAATGGGGTATAGAGGGACGCTGGGGAAGAATGGCTTCAGCATAAAGCGTCTCTTCAGCCAACACTGCCAGTGGGGTCACTAAGGAAAAGCAAAGTTTCTGAGGCACACAGCCCTGACTCCATCCTACTATGGCAGCAAAACTGGCTCCAGGTTTGACAGTCTGTGCAAGGGCAAGAGACAGGATGGCACAAACTGACTGCAGGGGCTGAACCAAGACTCACCCACTGGGGCTCAGCTTTGCTCTTGCTTACATAGGTACAAAGCCTACATGGCATTGGAATCAGATCATTTTAAGAAACGAATGGAGAACAATTTTTTTTTTGAGAGATTAGTTGCATTTAGAAGTGTTTTAGAGATTTCCCTCTTTGTTACAACATTTTATTTTGAAAGATTATATGGTCGTGTTATGCCAAGATCAGTAATGAACTTTGGTGCTTCCTATGGCATAATGAAACACTAATCCCAGCATTCTGCCCTTGCATACCCCCTGAGCGAACAGCCGCTCTCCAAAGCTCTCTGGTCATTACACCATGTCATTGGCATCTCCCCTTTTAAAACACACTTGAGAAAATAAAAATTATGCTATAAGCTTCTTCCCATCAGAAACCTCAGGGATCTTGAGCTGCAGGAAAAAAAAAATCCTTCCCTAGTGCCTGACAGCAAGTTGCATTCTTTGCCGAATGGGAGGTCAAGAGGCGACCTTGCCCTGCCCGACTTCCTGATCCTCCCTGGCTGCCAGCGCCGTGCCTGGGAGCCCTGGGCTCTCCGGGCTTCCTCGCAGCACAGGCTGGCTCCAAAATGGCCTGACAAGGCTGGAGGGAAAAGGAAGCTGCTCCTATTCCCACAGCCTGTTGTTTGTTTTTAATGGTAAATGGCAACTCCATCCCTGCATCCCACAGGTCCCAGGGAGGGACATGGGCAGCACAGGGACCGCGGGCGGGCGAGTTGCACAGGTGCCACCATGGCTGGGACCCTGCAGGGGTTCAGCCAGCGCTGCAACAGGCAGCCAGTGCTGGGAGGGATGCGGTGGCAGCCTCAAGACTCACCTCAAGGCTGTTTTGCTCGGTACCAGATTTTTTATTTTTCTTTAAAAAGAGGAAACGTCTGTGAGGGTATGCAAGGGAGACATACAGGAAGCTCAACACCAGATCCAACTTGTCTTTCTCATGTTAATCACTTGTCTGTCATAACACAACAGGTAAATCTCATTGTACAAGCAGGCACTTGGAAGACAAAGGCAGCCACCCATATGTGAGGCTTAAAATGACTGGCAAGTGCAGAAAATTGTTCTACCTGAGACAATTACATGCCATTCTGTGAGTTAGCTTGGGGTTCCCCTTCTGAGGACCTGGTCTTCAGAGGTATTGCAAACATGCAGCATTTCTTTTGCAAAGCCAAACGTATTTTGCTAAACAAATTTGTGCTGACTATATCATCAATTGTTTGGCCTTGAAATTCTTTAATACTTTTTGGCTTTATGGGAGTTAGTGTTTTTTGTATGGGGCTGTAGCAGTACTGCTGTCCCACCTGACACAGCTTCTTGCAAGAACAGTATGTTCTTCCCAGGTGATTTCTACAAATGAAACCTCAGAGGAGTTTTGCGCCAGAGCTTTCCAGCATATGGAGTGGTATGGAAGGCTGCAGCCTCCTCAGTTTTCCAAATCATCACTTGAGTCCACAAGAAAGTAAGAAATGGTGAATACCATCACCAACAGTGCCAGCTCCTTGCAAGGCTGCCTCCCTCTGCTCCTCTCTGCAAAGCTTCACCTGCCCCAGGTCTGCCAAAGCTTTAGCTGATGCCACATGGCAACAAGGGCACAGCTGCACTGCAGGAGAAGTCTGTGCTGTGGCTGCATCCACAGTGGCACTGACCAGTGGCTGTGTCCATGGCAAAAGTTATTACATGCTCGCTCTGTGTGCTGTGTGCTTGATGCTGCTCTACATGGCTATTGTACCCCGAGGATTTAAATTGTCAAGCAAAGAGTCTGCTCTCTATTTTCTTTTCCCTTGTTCAGTGTCTGCTTTACATACTGAGGGAGGATTACCCTGGTCTTACCTGCTTGTCAGGCAGCTATTCCACTAAGTACTAACTGTATTGTTCTAAATCTCTCACATTTCTTGACTAAAATTCAATTTACTTCTTTTTGTCACAAGAACCACGTCTGATTGTTCTGGGCTCATTCTCTTTTTCTGGTTTTCCTTGTCTTTTCAAAATGAAAAGCTTGCAGAAAAGCTTTAACTGAACTAATGGAAGGGGAGATTGTTGTTTTTAAGGCAGATGTGTGTCTAAGAGCATTTTGGCACAGTAGAAGGAAAAAAAAATATAGTCAAAGCAAAGCCTTCAAAGAAAGTCAGTCTCTGCTGTCTTTATTCTGCATGCTATAGAGCAGTTGGTGTTTTGCAATGGCATGGAGCACAATGACCACATGTAATCTCTTCTTTCTCTGTACATCTGTTACACACACACACCTCACAGCTCTTTAGGTCCTCTTTGCCTAAGTCACAGGACAGGCCCTGGGTGCCCCAGCTCCTGGTAAATGTGGATGGGAAGAGACACAAAGAGCAATCGAGACACTTCTGGACCATATGCCATACAAAAGGAATGGTTTGTTCATGGGGAAAGGTGGCAAGGAGAGAGGAAACCCGGGGCCAAGTTCTCAGCCAGGGCTGAAGCAGCAGTAGGTGGGCTGTGAAGTCGCTGGGGAAGATGGAGAGGGAAGGTAGGCAGGCAGGGCTCAGCAGCACTGAGGGCTGGAGAGCAGCACTCCTGCATCCTGCTCCCTCCGTGCAGCTGCCACTGCCAGCTCAGGGCTGCTGTGTAAAGCCCTCGGCTCGGAGGGAAGGGGAAGGGCTGGTGTGGAGGCAACTGCCAGGGCAAAGGGGAGACGAATATTTCATTTGTTACGGGGCCTGAAATAGCTCTTAGCAGCCCTGAGTGTGAGAGTCGCGTTGCGAGATGGGGGGAGAGGTGGGTGCCAATTTGTCAGCAAAGCCGCCTCAGAGTTACACCAAAGATTTATGAGTGTCTGGATGGTCCTTCCAGCAACCAAATACTGCTCAGGGTAGGTGAGCCTCACACACTGCAAGGATAACAGAGCTCAGACGTGTTCACTCAGTCTGGCCTGGCTGGAGAGCACTGTTATACACACACATCCAAGGCAGCAGCTAAGGCCCTGGAGACAGAAGGCACCTTGGGAAGTCACGTCTCCCTGGATGTTTAGTCACAGTTGGACATTAAGTGCATTTTAAAATGTCATCCAGAGGGTTAAGGGACAGAACTCTTGAGCTGCAGGAACCCAGGGCTGGTAACAGACCCAGCTAAGACTGGAATCTGACCTGTGGACTTCTCAGACACAATACGAGGGCTCACACAGACAGAGCTGTGAGAGGCTGCTGTCCACACTTCAGTTCATGCTGGGGTTTCACTGTTAACCGTAATGTTGATTAATTCCCTTTGGTATGTGTCCTAATGAAAGGAACAAGGCACCAACTCACAGGGTAACAGTCCTAGATTTTGGCCCTGAACCCCTGTTATTTCCAAATCAGAAGGACAAAAACGAAATAACAAACAAGCTCCTTGTAAATCCTGACAGGCTCCTGCACCCCAGCCCAGCCCTCACAGGCCCTCACTCGCTGCCCTGTCCCACCCAGCTCCTCACTGCCCCAGGTGGAGCCCAGCCCTCACAGTCTACCTGGAGCTTTGGGCAGCACACCAGAGTCTGGCTGTGCTCCTGCTCAGGCTGATACTGGCTCAGGTTATCTGAACAGCCCCGAAATCTGTGTGCCTGAGACACGTTATCACCCAGAGGAACACTACATGTCCACTTCAACTCTGCTGTGCTGCAGATGTAGTTCACTCAGTGCTTTTAAAAAGCTTAGCTGAAACCAGATTGGTTTTAAGACATTTTAAACTGATTAAACTGGGCCATGTGACATGGTTATGGCTTCAGGTGGAGAAGAGACCATAAATTA
The DNA here is from genome assembly GCA_013396655.1 of Campylorhamphus procurvoides. Taxonomy (NCBI): domain Eukaryota; kingdom Metazoa; phylum Chordata; class Aves; order Passeriformes; family Dendrocolaptidae; genus Campylorhamphus; species Campylorhamphus procurvoides. The sequence goes on along the minus strand of WBMV01016874.1, from coordinate 228,102 downwards.
TTATTTTGCCTCTTAACTCTATTCAAGAACCAAAACTTCTAGGTCTTGCTGCTGTTGCTAAAGCAATTCACTGGAATAGGTCTGGAATAAACCTTGAAATGCTTTGAAAACAACAACTTATTTTTCAAGAGAAATACTCCTATTGGAGTTTGAATTCAAGGTGGCACTCAGACTTGAGGCTGGATTTCCCAGTCACAGCTTAAGCTACGTGGCTTTAATAGAGCTGAAGTCAGTTGGAGGAAAGGCAGGAAACACTGCCTGGATGCAGGGCATGCCTCCACCTCAGAAGAAATATTTCAGGTATATTTCAGAAATTAGAAGCAGACAAATAGTTTTATGATATTATTTTAGAAGAGTTTCTAAACCTACTGCTCCTTCTCTGTAACAACACAGACTTCTGAAACACTGAAACTCTTCTTCTCAGCTCAGTCCTTGCAGTCAGAAGGGGCCAGAGATGAGGGGCTGTGTTCCTGGACACGTCTCAGCACAGAGTGCTGAAAGGAGAAGGGGGTACCTTGGATACCTCATTCTAACTCACACCTCAAGGTTTTCCTTTGCCCACACTGAATGCTGACCTGGGAGAGTATAACTTTCTCCTGGAAGCACCTTTCTTTTCCACCACATGGTGCTGAAGCAGAGGGTCAACCATGCTCATCTAGCAAACTAGAACGATGCAAAGAGCATCCCACCCCCAGCAGAAACACCAGCATCATTATCTTTCAGGAACAGCCGGCCCTCAGGCTGCAGAGAGGAGGGGGTGAGGAACCCACAGCCCTGCACAGCTCCCACTGCAAATTTACTGGCCTCCTGTCTCGTTTTAACAGAGCGAGGCTGGGGGAGAGAAATACCACACATAAATTCGCACAATCAGTCATACAGGGGGAAAAAAAAAAATCCTCAGTCGTCTCCAAGATTTACGAGCCCCCCTGAGCTACAGCACAGAAAAAACAAAGACACACACACATACACACAAGGAGCAAAGCAAAACGTGATCCCACTTGCAGCTTTATTCCTTTATCATGTTCCCTGACAGCAACCTGGGCCTGGGCTGTACAAAGAGGAAGCTCACAGAAGGTGTGGCTACAAACAGCAGAGTAGCAGCCCTCGATTAGTAATGTCCACATTACACTTGCTTGGCACTTTTCCTTTTGGATGATCTTAAAGGACTGCAGGAATCCTCCAGTGCCACTCTGACCTCAGTTAAACTGGAATAAACTAAGTCCTGGTATCCCAGTCAGCAGAGCTGCTGCAAACTCACCAGGCACAAGCTGGGACTGAGATGTGTCCCATCATTGCCTACACCTTCCCTATTCCCTGGGATGTGTCCATGTGGACACACACTATCTGCACTTCTTATTTCACTTGCAGTTCTTCCACGATTTTCAGAAAAGCTTTAACAAGGAAGAGATCTGTGGACCCAGATCCTCAAACATGTCTTCCTATTTTGGACAACACAGTGCAAGTAGAATTTAAATTCACTTAAGCTTTCTCAGTTTGGGCATTGAAAAATGAACACACTAAACAACACCATTTTTCACAAAAGCCCCTTGATTGTGGAATCTCCTCTCTCTCACAGAGACAGTAAGTGGTACATCGGTAAATGATACACTTAAAACAATCTAAATCAAGTGAACATGACACGAGCTTATCATCAATGATCAATCACACTGCTTGTTGCTACATTCCACCCAGCTCCTTACAATATTATATCATCCACGCAGGCTGCACAGTGACAGGAACATTCCCCTCTTACATGTGTGTACAACACCTGACACACACCTCCAGAGCCAGTCCTGAGATCTGACCACTGGGGAATGCTGCCTCTGCTCAAGCACTGGCAGGAGTTAAGGGAAGGAACCTCTCTGTGCAGATCAAAAAATTCAGTTAGGATTTCCATGGCCTGGTCATTGTCCTTGAAGTCTCCAAAGCTTTAGTGAATACCATATCCCTGAAGTTAGGGATACTTCAGCAAAAGGCAGAGAAAAGAAGAGTGGCCAAACACCCCACATGGTCTGCAGCAGACCTTTGAAACCACAGAACCTGAATCTCCTGAGCATCAGCTGAGGGCTCTGATAGATGTACATTTACAGTGTTGATTTACTAAACAATAATGTAAATGTTAAATAAAGCATTTCCATCCTTTTGCAGCCCACTCTTGCTGCTTTCTGACCAGGTTCAAAAACTTAGATTTTAAACTTCTAAACATCAGTAATGCTCAAAATAAACTCAGAATCAGACTTCAGTAGCCTATTTTAAAAGCTTCCTCTTCCAAGTTTACCTATAACAAACTCCAGCTGAGGGCTGGCTTATATGCCTAAGCATATATGGTGCAAAAAGCAGCCCAAAAGCACTGCTAAGTTTTCCCACCACTGGTCCTGACTCCAGAACAGAACCTATTTTTTAACACCCCTTTCCCCAGTAGCTGACACAAGCAGTTTAATCTGCAACCTGCCCTACTACATAGACTGAAGAGACAGTGAATCCCTCTCTTTTCAGTGACATCATATGACCATGCCCAACACGTATGTTTGAACCACTCTCCTTGTCTCAGACCAGGGTGTTTAAGGGATTATTTGGGCATGTTCCCATTCAGATGGTTTTTCTGAAGTCAGCCTGTGACTTTTCCTTTAGTAGTTCTGTTATAGCCTAAGATAACTCATAGTGTCTGCAGGCACTGATGCTCAATCCTTGAGACCCCTGTTTTAGGGGAATGGCAGGTGCAGGAGAGAGAAGCACCTGAGCCAGCAGAAGATATGGGGCCCAGGTCCCAGCCATGCCACTGGCTGACAGCCACTCAGTGCCAACATTTTTAAAATAACATGACTTGGAAGCATGAGCTGTCTTTGCAGAAGTCACTGATGAGTTTTGGACTCTAAGACCCAGTGACTTTCCTGGAACTCTTGGTTTCTAGAAGCCCTGTTAGGATAGATGGGTGCAGACTGGCCCCAGGAGAATGAAGCCACAAACAACCTGACTGCACTTGGAAGCAGGAGTTTCAACAGAAATTAAATGGGTCCTTAATGACTGATGCCAAAGACCAGAAATTAAAACAATCCATTTCTATACTGCCAAATACATGTTAAATTTGTGTTCTATCTTTATGATATGAAAGCTGTGGTGTGTAAGGTGTTTGGGATTCAACAGGGCCAGAGACATGTAGCTCCGCTTCGTTTGAGGAAGGGATCCTAGTGTGAGCCTGTGGGAGCTGTGCAACAGCCCAAGGGATGGTTTTGCTTGGTCTGTAACAGATACTGCCTCAAACAGGATTTTATCAGGGGGACAAGGCAGGTTGGAGGAGGACTAACACTGTGCCCCAGTGGCTGTGGGATGATGTATTTGTGCCTTACCATCACACCTGTTATGGAGCTCAAATGCAGTCTGGAATAAAAGTCCAAACCTCACTCCAATTAGATCTCATGCAATCCAAATCCTCCACTCTCCTACCTCCCAGAGCTTTTGTGCTGCACTTTCAGTGCAATTACATGCTAAATATCTGTCTGTCAATATGCTGGATCCCCTCAATTTGTATGACACGCTTTAACGCAGGCCTAGCCAAGCCTAATGGAATGACAGCTATGCCCTCCAACCATAGACCGAGTGCTGCTGGGAGAGCTTGCCCAGCTCTGTGAGGAGCAGGGGAGGGGGAGGACACAGGAAAAACAAAGGCCACCAATTAGGTGCCACACTTGGACCCCTGGCTCCAAGAGAAGTGATTGCCACCTTCTTCGTTGCTGGTTCGTGCCATGGTGTGTGTGTTGCCTCTCCCCAGACACACACACAGCCTCTGCCATGGGTGGTTCGCCAGCAGGTGTAAACATGGGTAGGTTGTACCTTTACAGGCAGTACTGGTTTACAGCAGCTGAGGGTTGGATCCCTCCATCTTTGCACTGATCCCGTATCATGGGTGCTTTAGTCATGCACACCAGGGAAGAGTCACACCGGGAAAAAAGATTTCTTTTCGAAAGAAAAGCTTAAACTCCCAGGCTAATCTTCCATAATATCAACGAATCTCTCCAAGCTTGTTTTTGTCTTCATGTCCAAAACAGCTGGCAAGGTCCTTAGAAATGACCAAATCCATCATCCTCTGGTAGGAAACAAGAAAAAAGGGCCAGGGAAAACTTCTTAACAACCAGAGAGAATTCTATTTGTTCAAAACCTGGTACAAGGGGAGGGGGAAGATAAAATGTATCCCAACTGCACGTTGTCAGGAGGGGAACGAAAACCGACTGGAGGGACACGGCACTAAAAATAATGATTTTTCAGCCAGCAGCCAGACAGCGTCTAATCCCCTCTGAATAGAGACATCACTCGAACAGCACCCGTCACTGGGACTGCTGATGCCAATTCCAGCTGGACAGGTCTCCTAGAGCCCAATAAACATACCTCAATCCCATGTTTCTGTTCAATCTTTTCTTTTATTCTTTTTAACTGCTTTCTTTCCTTGACCTTTATTGTCCCTACTGTAACCTAAGAGGACATCTTTTTTAAAGTTGTAGAGAAAAAAGCTAAATGAAATCCATGTATTATTAACCCTGGTATTTCTAGGGACTGTAATGGCACTTGGTTGCAAAGGTGTTTGTAGTTGGGCTGTGGGACTGTTCCTTTATGTAATGGTTGACAACTCCACGGTGCAATATCACTTCTTTTGCAGATAAAGACTGCTGATAATTTATTGATAAACATCTGAAGTGTTTAATAAACACCTCTGTATATCAAATACCAATTCCTTTGCCTTGAATAACAGTTCAGGACAGAGATTCAGCTATTCTGAATTTCTCACTCAGTAGAGAAGGTTTATTTGTTTTAAATTAATGCAAGAATTTCCTGGCTTACACTCATGGAAGAGAAAACAATAAATCAAACAAACACAAGCCAATTCCTTCCTCCTGGTAGAAGCTGTCAGCTTGAGCTACCAGCCTTCCTCCTAGTCCCCCCTCTTCTTGCAGGATCCATGGAGCCTGAACCAAAGGCCGTGGAATGGCTGCATCCTGGATACATCACAGATAGGACACAATAGCTGTGGGATTCCTGCCCTGCAATGGCTCTGCAAGCAAGACAAGCACTGTGTGTTGGAGGTGCTACAGTGAGACAGCTCTGGCTGTGGGAGCAACCAGGAATGTGCGGCTGGACTTGCTCTGTGCACATCCCTCCATGTGCCAGGCCTGGCCAGTCTGCAAGGGGAGCTCCTCACTTCAAGACTCTTCATCCTGGCCTAATCCTGTCAGGTATCTGATGTGCTTTCCTGCATGTTTTGGCAATGACTGCAATGTGAGGGTGCAAATCAGCATCCCAAACCAAGTATGGCAGGGCACCAGTTCAGTCCTCCCACTCTCGTAATTATTTGTACAGCCCTGAGACAGTGCCAGCTAACCAGCACAGGGCATCAAGGATGCTTTGCTTCCTGATTCAGTGGGCTTTTCCTTGCCTTGGGTTGGTGTTTAACTATGTCTATAAAGAAATATAAACCCAACCCATCTAGTTTGCTTTATGATGGCAAGAACCACAGAAGACCAGCCTGAAGAAACAGCAGCACCTGAGTAGTACCGTCCCTGTATCTTTTGTCTCTTCTTCATTCCCTCTCTAAAGCTGATTGCCAGATACTGTTTCAAATTTATTACTCCTCCCCTATGTGGACCTTTGCTGCCATGTAAATTCTGAAACTACAAATCACCTGAGAGAAAGAACAAAGGTTATGGGCCAGTGTTTCAGTCTTGTGTTCAATGCATTTTGGCACGTGAGCAAGCTTTCACCTAGTCTCAAAGGGTAGGAAATGAGGACAACTCAAACTAAAGTGCCCCAAAATTAAAGCACTCAAAAAAATCACATTTGAACATGGTTCAAAATTGCTGAGTAGACTGCTTTTTATAGAGGGCTGAAATGAAATTCTCCTTCCAGGTTTTCCCTGTAGCATTGCAAATCTGGACGCACGGCACCATTCTGCATTTTAAGCACATTTACTGAAATATAGAAAACACCTTTCCTCTTTCTGAGTTCAAACACACTCAAGACTAAATGACTCAGAATGAGTACCTGAAGTAATGTCAGCAGAGCCAGATGTTTAGCATTTGTAAAAGCTGCTACAAAACAGCTCAGTCCCTACTTTCCAAATGCTCAGAAGAAAAATACCCCAAAATATTTCCAAACATGTCAAAGTCAGAAGTCTTTGGTATGGTCTTTGTGAAGAGATTTTTATCAGTCAGCTTTATATTTTTTCCTAGGCCTGAGTAACAATGCAAATCTGATGAGAATTAAGACAGTAAAGGAGCCTACAAAATCCTTTGGCTACACAGCAACAGAGAGGGGGTCTCCAGAGAAGGAAATTTCATCCGTCTGCTTTGCTGACAGGAGAAGGCTCAGTGTGATAAAAGAGATCCTGCCACTTGCTCTGAGAAACCCCAGTAAAACTCTGTGCTGATATGTCTCTGCTGACACCTGCTCCAGCTGATCCTTCCCAACCTGACAGGGCCCGAGGGCTGACGGCTAAAGAGGAGGTGGGCCAGGTCCTGAGAACAAGCGTAACATTTCATGTGTCTGGTCTGGCTCTTTGCTGCTGCAAAGGCTGAAAATTAAATAAATCACATATCTGGACACCCATTCTCTCTTTCTGCCAAGGCAGTATGTGCCTCTGATACATTTTCTAGTGTATCACTCAAGCAATTTTTTTGCTTTCCCCATTTCCAGTCTCATGTACCTTGGCTTATTGAACGTGTCCTGCTGTCCAGGCTAAAATTTCCTCCTTGAGAGTTGCCCCCATGTATCCTTCTGTGTTGTGTGATGCAACCAATTCTCCTCTGATGTTTGCCTCCTCCTTGAAGTTAATTTCTCAATACAGTATTGCTAGGACACTTTTTTCTTTTGCCTTTTTAACATTTTATCTTACAAATCAATCCTTTCAGTTCCCTATTCCTTATTCTCCTTGAACTTTTAGCTGTGCAGGAAAGCACTGCATTGTTTATGCCTCCCTCGTACTCTGGGACTTCACTGAAATGCTCACCCTGAGAACATGAACACTCACTGGCTTTAGTGCACAGCCAGGAAGCCTTGGAGGCTGCGGGAGACCTGAGGCAGCGTTCTGGATGTGTAACACATCTTTCTCAATTTACATGAAACATTCACTTGCAAATATTGACAACCCACAAACTGCTGATAATCTACATGCCACACATTACAGAACATGTGCCACAGCATGACAACATCCACTAATGTAGCTTCTAGTAAATCTCAGAAAGAGCTTTCTCTCACAAGGCTGGCTTTGTAGCTCTGTCTCCAGGGCTTTCCTGTGAACATTATTGTTGGAGGCTGTGATGTACCTCAGTTATTGACTGGGAGGAAAACACTAACAGTCTGCACCTCACTGGAGGGCTTATTGCTCAATTCCACGTGCTGGCTCTGCTTTTCTTTCTGGAGCAAAGGAGTGTTTAGTCTATTTCGCCTTTGTAATTCATGAAACAATAAATAAACAGGCACTGACTGTTGTTCTTTCCTCCCCTTATAAATACATCACCCTGATATGTGTTATCTGCTGCAAAAACCCAGCCAATTTGCTCTTTCTTTTAGAGATAAGACGCAGCACCTCTTTTTGGGTGATGATGAATAAGTGGGTCAGACCACGTTACCTGCAGTCAGGCTGCAGGTGCCAACCTGCCGCGCACCCCCATGCCCTTCCCCGGCTGCTGTGGTTTGCCTTTCTGTGAGCTGCTCCCAGGGACTTCACAGAGAGCCGTGGGGGAGGCTGAATGCACCATTTCCACTCACAGAAAGCACAAGCCTTGCACAGCAGTGGCTCCTTTGTGCCTCTCCTCCTGAAGGAGGAGTCTGTATTTGGCCTCCAAGCTCGTGCATGGGCTTTATTTCCCAGCAGTGGTGGGAAATCTCCCCATGTTATAATTCAATTCTCATAAAGTGGTGCTATCACAGCAACAAAATACACTGATGTCCTTTCATTCCCTTTCAGTCTGTCAGTTTTTACAGGCCATCCTGTAATCACTGAACTTCAGTTTCCTCTGGTAAAATATCAGTGAGAACAAAAATCAGGAAGGATTACACACCAGCAACAAACTAGTCTAAAAACCCACCCTGATGGCATTTCTTCAGATGTGCCAGATGGAAGATTTTCAACTGAGAAAAACTTGGAAAAGTCCCATCTCTTTTGGCCAAACTGAGCAACTTAAGTTCCATCTCACTGACACAGAAGGCAGTGAGGTAGTCCATAAATTACACTCTGCTGCTGCCATCAGGAGTTACCAACCTGTAATTTTGTAGAGATAACACCAAAGCCACAGGCAACATCAACCTGTCCTGAGCTCTCAAAATCTCCAAAGCTTCATATCTATCTGAGATTTCTGCTCTTCCTCACCCTGCAGCAGGGTTTGTCTTTTGCTCCAGAGCATGTAACCAGACAGAACATTACTTGGAATGCCTCGTGCAGAGTTAAGACAGGACAGTCTCACTCCTAGTGGCACCGATCAGCTAAGCTGCATGTGCCCTCTCAGGGAAGCACAGCTCAGAGTGACACCAGCCACGCTCTGGGATCCAGCACTGCCCTGTGCACAGAGCAGCGTGAGGTTTAGGAGCTCATGCATCATCAGACACATCAGTCCGCATGATTGCAAGATGGATTTTCACCTGTTTTGCAAAGCGAATCAAAAAAGCAGAAGCTTTTAGCACTTTAGTGAAGTTTGACTAAACACCAAACTTTTTTTTTTTTTTGAGTATTTGGTGACTAGCCAAATTAGCAAACATGGAACAGCTCCACAAACACAGATCAGTTCACTGAGGAAGCTTGGGAACACTGCAAAACCCAGAGGTACAGGAGCTACAGCCCAACCATCCTCCCTCTCTAGGTGGCATAGAGAACTCCTATACTGAATTTTCTTCCTGAAGGAGGGAGAGAGCTGGTGTCAGGGGAGGATTTCAGGGTCTGGCTCATCAAATTCCAGCAAAATGACCACCCTAGTAACCCAAAACAGCTGCTGTGTTTATAGTAAACATAAATGATAACTGGGTGGCCTTTGAAGCCACCATGTCCAGTGCTGGTAATTATGGACAAGTGGATACAGCAATGATGATCCAGAGCATTCGTTTAATGTTCAGACATAATTAGGGCCATTATCAAATTTCTGCCCTTTCAGCAAAAAGAAGGAATGGGGTCAATTGTCTGATACCACAAGCAGAAAAGCAAAGGAAGGGTTTCTTCCCAGAGTAACTCACACTGGATAAAATTCCTGAGTACCACCTGGTGCAGTGGACGCCTTCTCTCCGACAGAGGCAGGTGATGATGGAAGGCCCCTTGGGCACACCAGACAAATGGATTCAACACCAGGGCCTCCCACAGAGTTGTCCCAGCCCCTGTCCCTTGGGTCTGGGAGACAGAGTAGTTCAAACACCAAATGCATGTCTTGGAATATCACTTCTTGAGTGAGGGGAGGGAGCAGTGGCAGCATTACTAATTGCAAGGAGGCATTGCTCCTGTGCACTGGGAAGCCTTACCCCCCACACTGCCAGCCCCATCCTGAGCCATGGTGACTCTTTGTGAAGGATGCTCTCCTCTCTTCTCCCAAACACTCCAGCTTTATGGCAGAGGGAAATACCTAGTTTGCAAAGGGTTATTCCAAACACCAGAGCTGATGAAAAGGTAACTACACAAAGCCTTTATGGTGGGAAACTGAAATGACCCATAGTGAGAATTATCAAACAAAATCTAACCAAGTATGACAGTGTGAAAGGCTGGAGAGATGGGGGATGAATTTTACCTTTTCAAAGCTGGCAACCTAGTGCCAGGATTCACGGAGCATGTTTATTTCCTAAATAAAACCATATAATTATAGCACATCTAAAAATTCTCCAGAAGCTGGCAGGAGCTGCAAATGCCCAGACTGTCAAAATCATACTTTAGCTACATGATTGTCTCACCCTACGTGATGGTAGGAAAATATCATCTACTCTGCACTTCAGTGAGGTTAAAAGCACCATCCACAGATCCCTGAGCACCCCAAAGGCCTTTTTTACTGGGTTCTCTCAGGATTAGCTTTCTTACCCTCCTTGAAGGGAGAAGACTAAAGATTGGAAAGTAAAATGGACTGAGACCTCAAAGTATGTTCTCTGGCCTGGAGGACTTGGGGCAACATCCCTGTGCAGCCACAGAGCTGCCCTGCACAAACACAGCTTGTTGCTGAGCAGTCTAGGTGTGAATCATCACCCATTTCCTCACTTGCAAGAGCCCCTGGCACAGACTCACAGCCTTGCTCCATCCAAGGGGATGCAGCTCCAGTGAGCTGGAGGAGCTGGAGGGGTGGGGTAGCTGCTCTCTTGGAAGCTGGTCCCTAAGGTCAGGGCTGGGGCACAGTGCTGGAGCAGCACTGGGAATGCTTACAGTGCTCTGTTCAGAGGATAAACAGAGGGCTGAAATCTCTGGGGTTGTTAATCTGTCACCTTTCCCCAGCACTGAATTAATTTTTTTAATGTGTTTTTAAAAGGAAAATAAATAAAAAGAGAAAATAGAAGAGATGATAAATGGGTCCCCTTCCATTCCCTTCATCACTGGGCAATACCACCCAGACATCTGGCAGGGACAAAATATAAAAACGTTTCCCTGCCTTGCCAGCCCCGAGCTCCATTTGGATTGACAGAAGCCCTGAAAATCTGTGTATTCAAGACTTAATCTCCTCTCCCTGCAGCTACAGGAGTTGTAATGAAGAAGCATTGCTTTTTCCTCTTCATGAGACTCTGGACTGCATGAACAGTGCTGCTCAAGTAGAAAGCTGATCTAACACCATGCTAAGCTGCTGCAAGAAGATCTCGAGTTTCCACTGTGCTGTGTTGATTTGCCTACTAAGAAACTGCAAGAAAGCATCACATAATCTGAATCCATCCCTCACAAAGCTTGCAGCTGTTAAAACAGCAAACTGTTTCCCAGAGGGTGTCTGTGTTTGAAGCAGAAGGGAGTGTGTGAGGCTGGCAGCCACACTGGGCAGTGCATCAGCCTGGACCCGCGGGACCTGGCCCAGCTCTGACCTGCTGCGTGACCTTGACCCTGTTACTCCACCTCTTTGTGCCTCTGCTCCCCTTGCACTACTTTATCTGGCCTCCCTGTTTACCCTGTCAGCTCTCTGTGCTGGGTTTGTCTGCTGCAGCGCAGTATAGATCACACAAGCAGGGGCTGATGCCATAATATTAACACTTGCTAGCCAGGTTCTGCACAACTCTTCACCATGGAGTGAGGGATTGTCTTTCCACAGCAGTGAAACCTGGTAAAAGCAAGTACAGACACTGCCATCACCCATGAATACAGACTGAACCACACAAATCCTGCCAGTTGTTGTCATCTTAGATCTCTAAGAACCACTGCTTCCACCCAGAGAAGGCTTTCTCCCAAAACCCAATGCCTCTGCAGCCAGATGCTGTTGGCCTTTTAGATGTGAGGTGCTTCAGGAAGTGTATGGCAGGGAAAACTTCCAGAGTCTTTATCATTCTATTAATCTTCCTTGAAAATATGACTGAAGTAAAGAAAGGAATTGGTAGCATGTGGCGGGGGAAGAGTATGCTCCAGAGACTGCTGGGGTGCACACAGTCCTGGTGACACCAGTGGTCTTTGGAGCACAGGTCACCTCAGTGGGATTGTCTCCTCACTTCCTAACACAGCTGCCTTCCACCAGGCTGGAGCAAAGGGTAAACACCACTTCAGCCCCTGCAAAGAGCACCTCCATATGTGCACTGACAGCTGAGAGCATCAAATGTTTACTTGAGGCTCAAGCCAATTACTGCCGAAGACACACCAACAAGAGCTGGTTCAGTGGGAGACATGCAAATACATTCTGGAGCACAGGGAGGGCGTGGAGGCTGCGGACCATGTGGTGCTCCTCTGAACACACCTGGGATCGTCTCTAGCCCAATATTTACCTTCCCAAAGAGAGCAGAGACCAACCATCCAACAGCACCTGGCTGCCGTACAAAGCCCCAGTGGAGTTGCTTCCTCTCTGTTTTGTTGTGAAAGAGGAAGGGGGGCAGCTACTAATTTCTTTTCTGAAACTGTATCACACAAGTAATCAAACAACTGTTGAGAGCTGGGGAGGGAGGCGTTGGGGCAGGAGGGGGCAAAAGGACCGTGTGTTAACCTAAAATGATAAGCTTTGCCCAGCCACAGCTCAGCCTGCCTCGAAGGCGGGGTGATGGGCATGTGAGTTTGTTCTTAGCAGTTCACCTGCTGCTGGCTTTCAGCACTTTTTGTTCCGTTGTTTTGTTTACCTGGGAGGCCCATTGTCATCACCTCCGTGCTGCCAGGGCAGCTTCAGGTGCGCGCAGTCCCCGGGCGCTCAGGTACCGCCACCGTGGGATCCCCGGCCAGCGGGAGGGGCTCCCTGCTCCCGCTGCTTATGGAAATTGCTTCCTTTGCTGATAGGGAGAAACCCAGGCAAACAAATGCTGCTCAGGCTATTGAGCTTGCCTTTCTCCTCGGGACTTGAATTGCGTGGAGCCTTCAAAGCAGTACAAATAGACCTAATATCCAGTAATGAAGCTGGAGTAGGACTCCAGCAGGTCTGAGTACCACTTGATGACAGGTCCTGTTGTGGGGTTATTGGATGAACGGAGGTGCTAAGCATGGCCATTATTTTCAAGTAAATTTCAAAAAGACTGCTTCCCATCTTTTGAGCTCTCATTTTCAGACATAAAAAGCCTGCCCAATTGAGGTCAATACATTTTCATGGGATTTTTGGACTACTGTTCCAATTACACACACAACACAGGCTCCACAGCCAGGGGAAGGCATCCTTCCCAACTTAATTTTGTTAATTTTCTACAGAATGGGTGTGGGAGTTTGTGTAATTGGGCAGAACCTGTGGGTGTGCCAGATTTTTACAGAAGTGCCCAAGAAGGTCTTTCTCCACTCACTTATGTGTCCTTAAGAAGGCTTTCACTAAAATATGGAGCGTCATCCTTCAGTGTGAATACATCACCTGCTTCCCTTGAATTTATTCCCAGTGTGCTGTCAGAGCACAGTCACATCCCGTTATTTATTCTGCTAGACAGAAGAAGTCAAATTTTGTATATAATATCTACAAACAGTACATTTTTCTGATCAGTTTAGAAGATCTTCTCTGTACCTTCTCCAGTCTGAATCTACCTCTTCTGGGTGTGGGTCAACCAATGCTGAACACACTGTTAAAGATGGGATTTCCCACATCTTTTAGATGGCGTTGAGTCCTCCCTGGTTTTGCTGGGAATTGCTTCCCAGATGCACCCAGGAATAACAGTTGCCCATCTCATGGTGACGCTGCACTGGTGATTTTCACACAGCACACACGACTGCTCCGGGCTCTGTGACCGCTGCAGCAGCTCAGCTCAAGAGACAGTTGCATGGACAGGGTGGGTCACACCTGGAGGGCTCATCAGATAATGGACATAGAGAGACAGCTGCACCACCAAGCACAGGCTTTCAGCACTCCAGCCATAACCAGTATCTGTAATGGTACCTCCATCAACATTTGAGCTCTTCTGCCCTCTGCCCCAGGCACTTTCCCTGTTCTGCTCTTGGCTGCAGCACAGCAGTGGCTGGTTCTTGGGCCTCCTGCTCAGATGCACAGCCCTGTGGCAGCCCAGCCCACAGCTGCTCAGCCACTCAGGGACAGTGAAGTGCAGCTGCCAGGCCTCAGAGCCAGCCTCTGAGAGCTCTGACATGGATTTTAGTGGGATTTACTGCACTGAAATGCAGAAAATTTTGTTGCCTTTAGGATTAGCCCCTTCATTTGCACATACAGTAGTACATGCTGTCTGGGTCTGCTTCCCTGCACATGGCGCTCGGTCCTTCAGTTACCTCCAAAAGCATTTCTGCCTGCAGGACACCCACAGTTTTAATTCCTTCTATCAGCAGCCATTGCAGCTGGGCAGTTTTCAAGTGTTAATGGAACAAGGACCATCAGCAATTTCATCACAGTTAACCTAACCTGGATTAATTTGTACTGACTCTGAACGATTCCAGGTCTTCAAATACAGATTAGCATTACCTCAGTACAGGATTTTTACAGTGGTCTTTGAACTAAAATGTAACTATTTCATCAGAAATGCTCTAAGTTTCCACTACAAATGGTAAATAACAAGGTTGTGGCAAGGTGGGCTGAGGAGAGGCAGCCTGGGCAGGAGCAGTGCAGCCCTGAGCCTGCAGAGCCCCCAGAGCCTGCTCAGGGAGCACAGCTGCACCGCAGGGTAGCATCCCGCAAGAATAACAGATAAACACGCTCGCTTCACACGCCACTGGGCACTATATTTCTTCTGATGAGAACCATCCATTACTCTTCCATCCTCATCTCCGTGTCACATGAGTGAGAGGTTTTACAAAGCAAGCCAGGGGACAGGTTTATTTACTCCCAGCCGCACTGCGCGGCACCCAGGCCCATTGGTATTGGTTACACATGACCCCGGGTCTTCCATTATGGGCTAATGTCTGCAGCCCTCTGACCTCCGGAAGCGCTTAAGGAAGAGCTGCAGTAAATCAGAGCAGCACTTAGTCGTGGAGGAAGAAAGTCCCTCCTTATCAATCTGCCAGCAGGAGAGGAAGGACTCCGGCTGGGCTGCTGAAGGGTGACGTGCTCTTGGCTGCTCGGAAAGCGCTGCAGACGGAAGCGGCCCTTGCATGTGCACGCTGCCACCACGGACTGCCAGAGCAGAGCTGAGGGCAGTGAGCCAGGCTGTGTTCTTGGGCTGGCAGGGGAAATCCCAGCCACTCGCTGCACAGGGAGGTCCTGTGCCCTAGCCCACTCTGGAGATGGCTGTCAAGGGCACTGGGCTGCCTGGTCCCACACACTGACTCCGTGGTAAAGCGAGGGCTGTCTTTCAGGAGCCTGCACCAAGGTCTGTAACAAATCCCTGCCTCTTACCAGAGGATCTGAGCAGTCTGCACTGCCTCAGCAAATTAGTCATGTGGAGTTACCCCGGGGATGCCACTAAACACCCTGTGTTCCAGAGCATGTGAAATTACAGGAGGAAGCAATAATGTAACCACAAAACACCACACTTGCAAATCAACCACACTGCAAGCAGTTCTCCCTGTAAGGGTGGAAACAACCAAGTTTGCCACATCCTCTGTGCTGAGCCCCAGAAAAGGGCACAGAGCGGGGAGAGCATTACAGAACACAGCTCCCTCTCTGCCGGTCCTGCAATCAGTGGGGGATTTCAAGACTAGTAACAAGCAGCTCTCAGGGAGGCCCCAGGAGCATTGGGATGAGACCAGCTACTTCCCTGATCTGGACTGGCACTGAAGGGGAGAGGATGAAGATCTGCCCATGAAATGCACAACTTATCTCTTACGATCAAGGCAAGAGGACCTTGGAGAACAAAAAAAGAAAAGGTGGCAATATCATTCTCCTTCTCCATTCATCTCTTTCTCAGTGTGCCTGGCTCAGTCAGGTCACAGAGCTCCCTATCCCAAAGATAATTTTATAATACATACAAAAAAGAAAAAAAAAAGGGTTTTTTTTAAACTCTGCTGTCCTAGAAGCAAATGAAAGAGCAGCTGTTCAGTCTGCTCGGGTCTGGAGAAGGCTTGCAGATCCAACATCCTATCTGCATCCTTCATCCCAAGAGCAGAAACACCATCCAACATAAAAAGCAAGGGAAGAAAAGGGAACAAGAGAATTTTTCATGTAATCAGATGTGTCATGTGCTTACAAAGTATTCTGCTTTGTCATACACATGTATACAGAGATTGCTTTGTGTGTGTTTTTTCCTTCTGCCTGTCTCCAGAACAAACACTGCAATTTTACTCTCCCATAACTGTTTCTTGGCTCCTTCTACACATTCCAGTGGAGCAGCATCACAGATTCACTACAGGAAGGACTTACTCAACCAGCTGATGTAGCTCACTGCCAGACTAACATTATTCTCTATCGTATGGGGAGTGGCTCTTTAGGGAACCACAGAGTAACATCCAGCAACAGGAGCGGCTCCGTCCTTCACGATACAGGAAATACTACCAGAAAGAAACTAGTTTTCTTGCAGAGCTTAAGTCCAAGCCATACCAGAAGCAGGGCCAAGGGTGCAGAATCACCTCCTAATGACACCTCCCTACATCACCCTGAGCCTTATGTGCTTTGGGGTTTTTGTTTTCTACTGCAAAAGGAAGTTTACAGTGAGAAGATTTTTGCTCAGCTATGGTTAGAGAGAGGCCCAGAACAAAACCTCCTAATTACAGAATGCCAAATGTTGGAAATGCCCACACATATTCACTCTTCACAGTTCAGACCCAACTTTCCACTACGTAAGGATCAGCAAGTGGTTTTGTTTTTAATGTGTAAATATGAAGCCCAACCAGCTGCACAAACACAGAGGCTGCAGGAGGAGCAGCATGTTTCTATACATGCAATGCAGGGAAGATTTTTTGAAAAGAATCAGCAGCATCCATTGTGAGCCTGGGAGCCTGGATTCCCAAGCCAGCCTGAACACAGCAAATGTGACACCTCTCTTGTCCTCATCTCTGTTTAACTGCTTGTTTGCTGTTTACTTGGTGTTTCAGACCTACCAAACCGCCACATTCAGTCCCATCAATTCTGTCACTTTTCATGTGACAACTGTCCCTCTTCCACATGATGATAACGACTTTGAAAGGCACTTGGCATTTCAGCTTCCTTCCTGCTTCTCTCAACAGCTACACAAGTGATGTCAACACGTACAGAACAATAGCGTATCATGAGCTGATAAGCACGAAGTGCACAGGAGCCCTGTCCACAGGGTGATTCCCAGAAAGAGACTTGCATGCTTTAAATAATGTATAGAATCCATATTTCTCATGGAGATAAGGGAGCCCTGTTCTTTCATTACTTTTATTACACTTAGTGCTCTGTTCTCTTTATGTTGAAGGTCCTGGGTGTTGTTAAGAAATGGTGCAGACGGATCTTGGACAACAGAAAGCTAAGCTAGGTAGACCTGAGCTTTGTAAAGAGAAAGCTGAGTTGTCCCACAGTCAGCAGGGCCTTTACCTTCTGCTACACCTCAAGGAAGGAGCAGGACCACAGCCCAGCTCACCCCACTAAGTACACACACACACTGTGACACTTACACTTCAAGCCAGAATTTCTTATGCACATACACTACCAAATTATGTGTAATGATAACTTATCTCAGTCCTATAAGACTTTACCTACAAATCTATCATAGGATAAATCACAACAACATATGGTGCTCTTAAGAGGTTTCTAGTTTTTAGTTTATCTTTCTCAATGCAAAAATCTATTCATACTTTTCTAACAACCCCCTCCCCGCCAAGTGAATACCAAAAGAAAGCACAAATACAAACCCAGTGTTATTTTTTGTGGTGCAGACACTTAACACCAGTTTTATATTATGGTAGTTTAAAAACCTGGGACTGCCCCCTAAGACACTGTCTGAAATAAAATAAAAATTGTGACAAGTCTGTACCCAAAGAAAACTATCACCAAGGCAATAAACTCCTGACACACCATCTTTGGCAGTGGAGATATTCTTGCCTTTTGCTGCTTCATCCTATTCCTGGAACACTACTACACAGTTTTGTTTTAAAATCAGGATCATTCAATGACCAGATTTATAGCAAAAGAGGAAAAACCATGCCAAGGGTGCCTGCAGTCCTGCTCCACAAGCACTGCTTAAAGCCTGCCCTCCCTCTTGTTTTTAAAACAAGCAGTTTTCTGTCATGAGCACACCCATCTATCAGCCAGTAACAGGAACACAGGGACAGTTAATGTGGGTGCTTCAAACAGCAGGGGCATGTCAGCTTGTGCCTCAGTATTACAAGTCTCTAAAACAGGAATAAATGCAACTCAAGTGTGCAAGGAAGCTTTGCTATAAATATGAACAGGCTGAATGTGAGAGCTTTGAAAACTGGATAGTGCCAGTGAAATCCTGCTGTTTTGAAGACAACCAGACTTTGCTCCCTCCCATACTAAATCATTTTAAAATCTGTTTGCTGACTGTTTTTATAGTTACTGTAAAGTGAGAAAACTTCCAAATTCACACTTCCCCTAGTATTTTTTGCCACAGAGAATCTTACTGCAATCAGACTGGTGTGTAATGGAAAACAGATGAAAGGAATAATTAAATCAAAACCTTGCCTCATATCTAAGGTGTTTTCATGCCATGCATCCCAAGAAGTTTTCCCAAAATCAACAGCATTAAATTAAAAGCTCAAATATTTCTACCAGACCCAACAAATGCAGATTAAGCTTAAATTTAAACGGAAAGTGAAAAGATTTTTCCTTTTTCTCACCTGCCAAGTCTTCAAAGTTCAGGGCTCTGTGTTTCTCTTTCAACACTTACCAGCAGAAACACCTAGGGTTGAGTGGAGAGATTTCCTCCTCACACTGGCATTATTCATTATTTCTGAAGTGTCGACAAATGTGTTCAACACTATACAATGCACACAAACAGAGTCCCTGCCCCAACGAATTTACAGTCTGAGGCTCTTATCTTTGGTCTGTTTTGGTGTATCACCATGAATTTCAACAGGGCACCAGATGAGCCCAATCCACCTTCCACCAGCAGTTTTCCACTGTTTTTAATAGGAGTTGAAACAGCCCCAGTCAGACTAAGTTATAGAATTAGCCATTGCAGGAGAGAGCAGAGTTCTTGGCATGTCTGCAAACAGGAAAAAAACCTGATTCTCAACAGTTTTGTTTTAAATTAAGTGTATATTTGAATGTTTTCACACATAATACATTTTGAGAACTTAAAGAACTCCTTTTGACTGTGTCTTTCAACCCCAACAGTGCTACAGATCAGCCAGCAGTAGGCAATTTTGAACCAAGGCAGGCTGGCAGCTACAGTAACAGCTCCAGCTGGTGGAAGTTGGTGAAAGTTTTGGTTTATTTTGTGCTAAGCTTTCTGCCAGGACATTTCACACACTGGAAGTGTGTATTTTCTCTGACATTTTTGAGAGCCTCCAAGTGTTCCTGCAAATAGCTTTAGAAATTTATTCCAAATTCAAACTGCTGCAATTTCTGCCTATCCAAAACTCTGCACTGAGTTGCTATGAGTGCCTTTTCCCCAGCTGTGCCTTGTGGAAGAGAATGCAGAGTCCCACAGCCCTGTGCACTAACACACACAAAAGGCACACACAGCTACTTACACCCCACAGGTCGTACGAGGATAGCACCAACTGGAGATATTGCCCTTCTGCCTTATGCTCTAGCTGGGGCATGGATCCTTGTCAGCATTCCTGTGGAAGCCAGACTTGATCTTAAATTAAATTAAATTATTGCAGTTCAAGGAGCATTTGGATCCACAAGTGAAACATATTTGGCTAAAAGCAGAATAGATGTAACTATGACTGGGGAAAGAAGCATCTTAAAACCACCACATGTCCTCTTTACTATTGACTCATACCATGCCAAAGCCCAGCATCAGGCAGCCAAATGCCAAATGCTCAGCTCGTAATGGCTTGACCCCAGCACTCCATAAACCACACCAGTTTCAGACAATGTGAAATGGCTGAGAAGACTCCACTGTTCACAGAGCATCTTCAAAGACACATGTGGTGACCCCACCCAAAGCCCTCTCTGGCCTACCTGGTGCCATCTTCTGGTACAGAGGGATCCAAAAGGGCTTTCTTGCTCACAGCATTCTGCTGACCTGCTCTCTCTTGCAAACAGGACATGGACATTAACTGCTGGGAACGTCCAGGCAAGATGCCTGCTGTTCCTCTCATTCTGTCCTCCAGCTTAGTAGTGCTTCTTGCAGTTCTCCCTGCTTACAACTAATGTTGTCCTGATTTCTCAGAGATGTCCCCTCTCTCCAAGATGAAAAGTTCAAGGGGTTTCCATCCTCTTCCACAACTGCTTGGCTCAGTCACTCAGCCACTCTAGAAAGCAAAAATCAAGATCATGAGATTTGTGTGCAACAGAACAGCCAATCAGTTTACTGACCAGACACAATGCTCAGTGTTCAGTGTTTAATTCAAGATAATCCCTCTCCACCCTAAACCTATCTTTATACTGTGGAACCACTCTGAGATACAAGCCTAGTATC
Organism: Campylorhamphus procurvoides; assembly: GCA_013396655.1. NCBI lineage: Eukaryota > Metazoa > Chordata > Aves > Passeriformes > Dendrocolaptidae > Campylorhamphus > Campylorhamphus procurvoides. The sequence continues at coordinate 208,113 of WBMV01016874.1, read as the reverse complement.
AGACTGGTTATTTGAACAGAAAGGGGGGGTTTTGTCACATCTTTCAAATGGGAATGGAGTGTTCCAGGTGCATTAGTTTGAGGTTACTGTGAAAACGGGATCCACAGTGAGGGCCATATGCAAGCTGAGTTTCTGAATGCTTACACAGTTTTGAACACCCAGGCTCAGAGCACAAAGTCTCAGTTCTGTATGGAAGCTGCCTTCAGCTGGAAGGAAACAAGAATCCCTGGGGAACCAAAGACTAGCTCATTTTCTTTATAAACCCTGAAAAGTCTTTGAGGACAAGAGTCTCATATGATCTTCACTTTCACCATCCAGAAATAAGCTCCTCTTGCTCCCTGTCTCCTACCTTCCACTCACCCGTTTCCCATAAAGGTCATATTCAGGCACAATTGATTTGAAAACTCAGATTATTCTGTTAAAATTGCTGACTTTGTACTTGGGACCCTGAGCAAGATTGGGACAATCCCCTCAGGTCCTTTCTCCAGCTAATTTATAGCAATTTTTGTTGAGACAAGGAGTTACGGTCTGTAAAAGGCTTGCTGTCAGCCTCTCATAAAACCCCAGCACCCTGTCAGAGAAGGGACAGAGCCTGGGAAGAAAGTTTCAGCAGCATCAGCTGGTTTCCAGATGGGTGGCCTTCTACACACTGTCCAATCCCACGGGCCCAATAAACCAGCCCTGATTTTGCACTTTAAAAAAACAAAGATACAAACCCTCCTCTACTCTCAGTTAGGGTTTTATAAACATGCTCCCAGCCTCTGTGTCAAATTTATTAGGAAGAAATTCATTCTGCCATCTCTCTTTCCTTGCATGTGGTGAGCCCCTTTTGCTCCAGTTTCTCACTTTTACATGGTGTGGAGAGACCTGCATCATGATTTACATCCTTCAGGGTTGTTTTCCCATCAGAAATAAAGAAAGGGGCAAACAAGTCAGAAAGTTGAGGGATTGGCCTCCAAGGTATAAAACCACCCACATCAGGCAATGTTTGTTCTCAGTCTGGCATAAATTCTCCTCTTGTTCTGTCCTCTCTGCCTTAACAAACCAAAAGAGCACACAGTTAAAGATGTGAAAGGTTGATCAGCAGTGCTGGTAGTCAGAAAACAGCCCAATTCCAATGAGAGGAGCATCCTGCCTCTGGAACAGCACTGCCACAGGACCACTGATGCTGCTCAGGGGGCCTGGCTTTGCCTCAGCACACAAACCACACTTACCCCGCTCCTACAGATCCTGACTTCAGTTCCCTTCTAAGCAAGGAAATTTCTACCAGCCTCTAGACAATTTATTCAGCTGTTACATCTGTCTGTCTGTATTAACTGTGACATACATAATTTTCCCTGTATTTAGCCCAAATTCCCTTTTTACTTTCAGCTAATTACTCTTACTGGCATCACTGACTTCAGCAGTGCAAAGATTTCACACCTGGCATTACACTGAAGGGAACCAGAGATGGCTGTCGTGACTCCTGTGCCTGGCAGATACCTCAGAGACAATATTCAGGCTTTGGACTTTCCTTATAAAGCTGCAACTTTGAAGCCAACTTTGTTCTTCTCTAATCTCACTCCATAAACATTACTACTCCTACACAGGAACCATTAGGACTCTCCTCTCAACTGTCCCACTAGGATGATGACACCAATGAGAACATGCTCAGAGACTTTCAAAAAGTGTAAAAATAGAAAACATAATTGTAGGGGGAGACCGGCTGCCTTCACAAAGGGTGAGTAAATGTCATATTTAATTGAGATGTAGGACTAAATTTTTTGACATCATAAATGTCTGCTCACTAAAATACATAATTAATGGTGATTCTGGAATTTGATTACATAGACTTTGTACTGAGGAAATTAATAGAAACTGTGCTAAGGAACAGACTTAACTGTAAATATGTGATAATGGTACCACTGATCCGTTAGAGCTCTCTGAAGGATTCACTGTGTGTATGGGTAAGAACGATCTAGCTGATAGTGTTTGAATATGGGGGTTTTTTAATGAAAACTTTTAAGAAGATCCCTTGCCAAAGATTCATAATGTTGTCATGGTGTGAGAAGAAACAACCTCTTGCAGATTAGTAAGTGGTTAAAAGAAAAGAAAGTGATTTTTTACAGCAGAACAGGGCTGCTAAGATGCTGTTCCAAAGCCCTGTCCTGGCATCTGTCCTGTGCAACTCATCCATAACGACGTGGGAAAGGGGTGATTAGGAAAATGGCATTTTCAATTGATTCCCAAATCATTCAGAATTGTCAAATCTGAAGCTGAGGGGGATGAGGTGTAGCAAGATCTCAGCAAACTGACTGACAGGGTATGGAAGTGCCAGATTGAATTACATTTCAATAACTAGAAAGTAATGCACATGTGAAGAAACCCAAGCTCCATAAACCCTTTGACATGTCTGGGTTAGGTGTTACCACTGACAGCAGGCCATTTAGAAATCCTTGGGACAGAACACATCGACTCAGTACTCGTACTTGGTAAAAATAACCCTTTTAATGCTAGAAACTGTTAGGAAATGAACAGAGAAGAGAAGAGAGAACTTTCCTATGCATGGATGTAAACTTTGACCACTGCCCACTGTGTTGTTCATTCCCTGTAAAAGGATAGAAGAGACTCAGGAAACACAGCAAGTGACAACAAGGATGAACAGAAAAAAGCCTCCATATAAAGCAAGATGAGAGAGATAGGAATTTTCATCTGAAAAGGAGCAAAATATGGAGGTATATAGCAGAGGGCTGAAGAGAATTAGCACAAGTGATCTATTAGTTGACCATGCAAAGCTGGGGGACCGTCCTTAAATTAAATGCACATGGCTCAGGCAAGGTTTAAGTTCTACCTGTGGTTATCTCAGTCCTCCTTTCCCACTGTCACCTTTTGGGTTTTACTCAGCTCATAAAATGGCAACACAGGAGCCCCCTTTCATGCCCTGGTTCTTGTGCGGCAGCATGACCTGGGGATGCCTTGGTGACCCACACTACCTGTGAACACCCCTATGCATGAAAATACTTCTCACTGAAAAATGATGAAAGACAAAGGGACAGATGTCAATATTCTGTTAGATCCTTTGTGGTACAAAATGATTGTTGGCCTAAAATACCTGAAAAGCTTCTTTTAAATTCCAAAACCATAGGCACAAAAGGAAAAAATATTTCCTTCCCCATTTTCCCTCCGTACAGCACTCTGTGACAAGGCAATTTATAAACCAGAGGCACATTTTGTGGACATCAGAAGTATAATATTTTCCTGTCGGAACAGATCTGCAGATTTTGATGCACTTTGCTAAAGGTGGTTGTTTGCAATATTCAGAGCATCTCAAATCCTTATTTGAGGAAAAAGCCCTTTGCAAAAGGACAAGACCTCTGCCCAGGTGAGGGGTCTGGGAAGAGCCCTGAAGTGCATTCACTCCTGGGAGACAGGCCATAATCAACTGGCAATGGGAATTTCTAGATCCAAACCAAACCACCACCCGAGTAATGAGCTTTGTCTCTCTAAAGTGAGGCTGCTCTGTAGTAGCCACAAGCCACATCTTCAGCAGGAAACCAATGCTAACCCCCATCATTTCTCTGAGATATCCATGAGAAAAAATCCCGCTTTGCTTGCCATGCCATGCAGCCCCTGAAGGCTGTGACCAGCTTCCCATGGACTTCCACGCAGACAGGATTTCACTCTCAGATATGACCAAACCTTAAATAAAAACAACACATCCCACAAACATTTACGGCATTTTCCATCAACACAAAACTCATCAACCTCAGCAGCACTGACAATCTCTGTTAGAACAAGGAATTTTCAGTGGGAGCCTACAGGAACCTCAGGGTGTAGGATCAGGGTTATTACTACCTTTTTAGAGGTATAAAATTCCCTCATTAGGTGCACTGAAAACCAGAGCTCCTTTGCAAAGCAATAATGCTTCACAGCCACTGTGAACAAGCGTTCAGTGCTGAGGTTCAGGACAGCCACAAAAAGCTGTTATCAATCTTCTCTGCGAAGCTCTGCCCATCTGCAGCATTTGGCACAGACTCTACAGTACAGTAGACTCGAGTTTTGCAGGGAGCAGCCATCACTCCTGTGCTCCCTCTAGAGTGACTACTGGAAGCCAAAAGCATTTAAGCAAAGCTAGATAAAATCAGCAGCACCCAATGTGGGTTCTTTCTGGTTTCCTGCAAGTAAACAGACATGTTTACAAGGGGCTGTACATTCACATCAATCATAAGGTGACTTTGTTTACAGTAGAGGAATTTCCTGCAGGCTTTTGCTGTCCTGGTTTCTTTCTCTTTGTATTTACTTTTGTTCCAATGCAATTTAAAAAAAGCCATAGGTACTCCAGCTCAATTCAAAATGTGACACACTGAAATCTGAAGCAGGCTATAATTCATGCCCAGATTTAGTTGTTCTTTTTCTTGTTTGTTTGTTTAAGCTAACACACGCCTCTGCATTAAAAAGCCACTTTTCTCTACCCCTCCAATTCATCTACACCTGGAAGAATGCAGCTTTGATTTGTTCCCCCATAAAGAACTGCTTTTCTCATCAACCCTACAAAACAGCAGAAGCCCACCTGACACAGGGATTGGGCTTTTACTTCAGGCATCTACGAGACAGATCCCTCAGAGGAATTAAAGTAAAAATGTTAGTGAATGCAACTGAAAGACTGGCATTGATATCAGTGGAGCAGTCAGGATTAAGGACTTCTGCTGCCATGAATAAAAGTGAACTATTTCTCCACCCCTTGACTGAACAAAAACTCAGTGGGGATTTAATTTGAAGAAATGCTGCAGAATTTGGCTGCAAAATTCAGAACTTGGACAGGGAACCATTTTTCAATAGCAAGCTTCTCATTTTCTATGAAAGAAGTCCCAGAACCTCTAAAGACAGAATAACTGTACTGGAGATTTTTATCTGTACTCACCCAGAGATGAATACAGCCAAAATCTGAATAGAAGGAGCTACGTGGTCATTTCTGCATGACACAGAGCTAATGTGCTGCAGTGAGCCATGGGGCAGGAGGGAAGCTGCAATCCTCATCTTGGCTTTTCCTCTCTGATCTCTCTCTCAAACCCCAGCTGCAGTCTGAGAAGTAGGCCTGCTCCTCCTGGTGCAAGGAGATGAGTGAAGCACACAGCAATGAGAAGCTACACAGCTCTTGTCTGCAGTGAGCCTAAGCCAAAGCAGAACACACAGGGCTTTGTCAGGCTGGCAGCCAGCTGCAATCACTGTGCTGTCTCTCTGGGCTGGTAACTCGGGTGTTCCGAGATACACATATGCTCTGATAAAAGGTCATGAACCAAAAGTTCACTCATACCTAAGCTACTGGGGTACAGGTAAGAAAAAAACTGCAGCAACCGGGCACACAGGACATACCCACTGCAATGGCACAGATCTTACAGCTGCCCCACCAGCCCCTGAAGGGATGTGCTCACTCCAGCCTTCACTGCCTGAGCTCTCTGCTGCATGGTGTGACCATGCCTTAGGTCACTCTGGTTTATTATCCCCGAGAGCAAGGCAACATTAAGAGGTCAAAGAGAGGAAGCGCCAGGAAAAGGCACTCCTTTAACACACAGGCTTTAAGAAGCAAGGCATGTATAAACCACAAAGGCTACAAAAGATAGATGAGCAAGAATTTGAAGAGCAGAGCCAGAGATCTGCCAAGAAGAAAGTAGATTGCTGTTTCTGAGTGGCAGAAGAGGGAAGTAGCCCCCCTCTTTGCTACTGGGAGGCTCATCTGCAGAAATGGGAGCAGGGCCCACGAGTATAAGACTTTGGGAATTTCTTTCCAGTAGTTTCCAATGCACAAGCCATCATTCAGTATAGAAATCAGCCTAGTACAGGCTCTCTTTGTTAGCACTTGTTAGCAAGAATGTCAGCTAATCAATACATTTTTATTGCCAGATACCTACAGGGCTGGAAGAGGCACTATTTCTGATGTCATTTTCAGTGTTCTCCTTACACCTCATACTCCTGGAAGCAGTTTTCCTTCACCTTGTGTGGCATCGTTACTCATCTTCATGGATGCTTATCTACCTCCATAAGTCTGCAAAAGGCCATCCATAGAGCTGTGTCGCTCTGGACAGGCTACCAAACTCATGCAGCTCACCATCTCCTCCCCATCCCTCCATGCTGCCAGACTGTCACCTGCAATTGGGCCAGGATTTGGCACTTCATGGTGGTGGGGACCCTTGTAGTTGACTTGCACTGTCCCCAGAGTGCAGTTTCCCTGCTGTGGGTGATGAGAGGGAACAGCCAGGACTTGGCAGTACACAACAAAAAAATCCTCCCAATCCTGTAATCCAATTTACAAGCATTTCCTCGTACCACGTTGGTGTGTCGCAGGTGAATAGAGCCATAAGCCATATCTGTTAGCAGCCCTCGCTGCAACCATAGACTTCTGCAGAGCTATTTGGCACCCTGGAGAATACAGGTTAGCAAGCCTGGAACTGCCTCCTGGAAACCTCCCAGCCTCGCTGTTTGCCGCTCCAGACAGACACCTCTTCTCCCTTCCCAGGTATCTGTGTTTCTCTCTCCCATACACTGGCAGAGCCCTGGGTTCTGCAGTGTTTTGTGCTTTTGAGGAATCCTGGCTGCACACACACACAGGGCAGAGATGAGCTGGCACACGGTGCTAAGCCCAGGTGCTCTTCTGGACCACAAGTGCTGCTTGCCAGGAGGATGGACAGCATGGAGGGCAGGGCACCCTGACCCAGCTGGGCACCCTGTAATGGCTTCCTGCCTGACCTTTGGCTTTTGGCAAGTCCCTCATCTCTCAGGGTCCTGTCCTGCACCTGAGCTACAAACTGTCTCAAACAGCACTGTAACGGCACCCAGCTCCAAGCTGTGTCTCTGCTCTGCTTTCCAGATTTCCTTTGACATTATGGCCAAGTCACAGTCTTTGTGAACCTCTGTCCCAACCTGGATGTGGCAATTCCACCTTTGGCAAGGGAAGACATGCAGGGAGTAAAATTAAGGTAAAATTCACCTACTCTCATTTCCAATCAATTGAATAAAGCAATATCATTGAAAGGAATGGGGGGACAGAAAACAGTACCTTGCACACTTTGGCAAACACATCAATATCTACAGGATCTTGGAATAACATATTTAAGAGAATTATTTTAATTCTGAATACTGTCTTGCCTCAGGACCAGTTTCTATTTGTCCCAAGACATGTTGAAACAATAAAGAACATTTTCTCACCAAGCCCCTGCAAAAAATTTTCTCTTAAGGGTTTAAAAAATTGGCAAAAAGCCTTCTGCAAGAAAAATGGAAATACTCCTTGTTGCAAAATCATTGCACTGCATCAAGAAGTTTATACAGATATTGGTAACTTAGAAAAACTTACATGTTTAAAATAAGATCCTTTTCTGGTAAAGACAAGTGACCACTCTCCCTTCAACTTTAAAAAGGGACATCAAGCAAAACTTCTCAGCATAATGAGAAAACAGGTGATTTCTGTAAATACTGAGACACTCTACTCTGATGAAGCATGTGCTGTACTTCATAGGTAGGCTGTGTTATGTTTGTTTAGGTGCAGGAAAATGAGATTCTGGGGGCTCTGGGTGCTGACACAACCCAAAGGATTATCAGGTATTTTGAAAGTTTAGAAATAACCAGGACATCACAATGAACATCCAAATGTTTACTGTTTGCCTTTACATTTACCAACCTAACAGATCATCTAAATATACCTGAATGTACATAAAACTCCAGTGAGCTGATCAAAATGAGGAACTACGTTCAATCATGTCTGGTTGCAGCCTTAAATTCTTTGAAGGACTGGCTGAATTATGAGAAAAGAGGCTTACTTCTTCTGTGAGCCTCTTTAGAGCAATACCTGCCACACAGAAGATATTGAGGGAGAAGAAACATGTCCCTTGCATCCCATATGTCCCAGTATTTTGGACGGAAACATTAGGTGGTAGCCTGAAACTCATCAGAGTTTAGAAGGAAAAACATGAGTTCCAGCAAGTTCTGTTTTAAATGATTCTTTTGCTGTAGAGAAGACCTTAATGGTTGTTGAGCAATATCCAGGAGCCTTATGGAATAGCAAAGGGTAAAAGGCCTTGCCATGGATCTCTCTGGCAGTGTCTGCCACAGCAGCCCAGCAGTGGGAGGAGGAGGAAAATGAATTTCAGTGTATCAAAGACCCTGCAGTTATTACCATCCTGAGGCACCCCTGATTCAGAGGGGGCTCACAGGGAAAAGAAGAAGCAGCACAGTGACACAAAGACTCCTTTTGGCTCGAGTCCTCAGGGCCTACACATGAAGCACAGCCAAAGCAGCGATGGTGTGCAGGCTCCTGGAGGCACCCTGCATGCACGGAGGAGGTGGTTAATCTATCCTGTAGACATGCACATTGTGCACTAGGGATCCGGGTAACAGGGAAGAAAAATGATTGAGCCCAAAGTAATGCAGTCACTGGGGAATGTAGACACTTCCTTGTCTTTGCACCCCATGTGAGGATAAAAAAAGCCTCTTCCCCTCTTTACTCATAAGTAATGTGGTGAGTCTGGGTTACTTATTTCACCAGAAAAGACAAAACCTAGGCCAAGAAGACAAACGAGCTACAACTGGGGGGTGTTTTTCATACTGGGGGGTTTTAAAGCACAGTGGGCAGAAGTAGACACCTAAGCACTAGGAATTTCTCATTCCTGTAAGAAAAGGGTTTCTATAGCTTTATAAGAAAAGCAGAAGAAATCTCAGCATTTCAATCTCCTTGACATTGTTCAAGGTGAATATTTGCGTAGCAAATCCTGCATACCTGAAATTTCCTTACCCAGGCTGTGTGCATGCTCACACCTGACAGCAGTTCTGCTGTATTTGCTGCCATAGAGATTGCTTGGCAAACACCAGACATACAGCAGCAAACTCAGCTATCATTCTAAGGAATCTAATCAATTCTAATGTAAAAATTATTCAAGAGTTCTTCCTTTCCCCACTCAGCTACTGATTAGAAGTTGTAACAAGGCTTCACAGACTTACCATCCCTCCCTATCCAGTTAAACCATTTATCTAATGCACTGGTGCATGTGGCACAACCATCTGCCCAGTCCAGCATCAATTCAGAAAAGTGTTTCAGTGATGATTAAGGTGCTCTGAGTACAACACCAAAGTTAAGCACGTGGCCAAGCATACTGCTGAGCTGGCTGTACCTGTGGATCAAGAGTTTTAGCTGTCAGGCTTTGAATGAGGGGCCTGCTGGTGCAGCCCCAGTCCCAGGGCACGGGCAGTAAACAGAAAGCAGCATGAGGGCAGAGCAGTGCTGACAAGCATGAGAGAATAGCATGAGCAGCTAGAGCCCAAACCTGTAAAGATTCAAGTCATAGGGTGAAAAGTAGGTAGCAAGAGACCTCACAGCTAACAGGAAATGTTTTACAGGCTCCTAAGTATTGTGACATTTGGACCAGATGACCCACTGTGGTCCCTTCCAACCTGACCCATTCTGTGATTCTGAGTAAGGAAAGGAAGGGCTGGTGGCCTGCTCACCTGAGAGCAGGGCTGTGATCCCTGGGCTCAGAAAGAAAACTGGAGTGGAATGGGGAAAAACCAGCCCAGAGTTCTTCTATCCCTCACATCCAGGCTGTCCTGCTGACACGTAGACAAGCTGAGGTGGCACAGAGGTGCAGTGGAGAGCAATTCAGAGGCAGTGTTGGACTCCTGTGGGCAGGGACTGGTTATCCCAGCACAGAAAAGGGTCACTCGTGCTATGCTGCCAAACACTCCTGGCATCCCTTCCAGAGCTCTGCTGGCCCTGTGGGACTAAGAAACTCTTGTCTCTGGGCATCCCCTGCAATTCTCAGGGTGGCATGCCCCAGGGAGAGCACACACCTGCAAACACGCTCCTTCAGGTGGCAAACAGAACAGGAAAGTAGATCTCCCCTGGAAAGCAAAAAACCTCCTGATAATAAGCTGTGACTGAAGTGAGATTCTCTTTACGCAAAGCCATGTGATATTCAAAACCAATCCAACTGTCCTTCATTTTGATCTTTACCAGGAATTATTAGCACCCCTCCAGGAGAAAATCCACCTCCTGTATTCTGTTTCCAGCTGGCTCCAATTCACTCATGTTCTAAATGTCCCACTAGATTCTTCTAACATTTTATAAGGTGGCAGCTTAAATTCCTGTAATCTGTGGCTCTAGCTGTGGCTATTAGCATGCAATATGAAAAATATTTGGGAATGGGAGAGCAAAACTTTGAAAGTGCAGTCTCTGAGTATCACTGCAGCTTCAGAAATGAGAGTTTGCAAACGTCCAGAGACTGGACTGCTCTTGTGTAAACCTGGTCACTTAGACCCCGAATCTCCCAACCTGATCACATCTGTTGGAGCTTGAAAGAGGTGGGGAGAAGGGGAACACAGGGCTATGAAAAGCCTCCATTTTCAACACTGCCAGCATACATTTATCTTGAACATGTCTCAAGCAGGAGAAAATCTAATGAAATAATCTTCTGTGTCTGCTCTACTCAGGACAGAGTAAAAAAGTGCCACGATTTCTCTGTTTTAATGGAGAGTGTCATGGCTTTTGTCCCAAGAAAATGAAGGATTCCCTGCTCTGTAAATATTGGTTTCTAATGGCAGTTGGTCAGCTAAAATACGAGGGATTTAAGGATAATTTAAAAATGGAGATTTAAGAATAATTTGATGGATTCTGGTGCCTCTGTTTCTGTTGGGTGCAGCCAACAGGGCCAGCTGGCTGGTAACTTTCCTCTCCCCTCCCTAAGGATCTTGACAAATGGGTTTTGAAACAGCTCTAGTCCCCCTGGAGAGGGAATTTTTACAAGGGCATAGAGAGAATATCAACTATCTCTCCATGGGAATAGCTCTAAACTGTGAGAGGTCAGGTTTAGATTAGATATTAGGAAGAAATTCTCTACTGTGAGGGTGGTGAGGCCCTGGCAGAGCTTGCCAAGAGAAGCTGTGGCTGCTCCATCCCTGAAGTTTTCCCTGCCCATGGAGGGGAGCTGGAACCAGAGGTTTTTAGGGGCTCATCCAACTTAAACCATTCTATGACGCTATGATACTAAAATAACAAACCTTGTCTCAAGAATCTCTCAAAACTGGAGAGTAGTGAGAAGAGTGGGGGCAGTTTGAGTCTGGATAAAGATCCAGGTGTTACATACCGAGTGTAATACAACAGAGTGAAGAACTAGATAAAGCTAATAACAAAGTAATCATTCGTAACAAATCTGTCATACCCTAAGCAACAACATACCATCTTCTAACAACATCAGTCTCAAATGTTGTGTGTACAAACCCCTTCAGCGTGTTAGATTTTGATTTCTTCACTGTCATGTTCAAACATAGTTGCCCCTGAAACTCCCTTGTCTCAAAGGAAACCACTATTTTAAAGCACAAGCCATGAATATCCCCATGGCTACAATGATTCTCAGCAGCATTTGACATTACAGCCAAGGTCATTTTTTCACTAGCTAGTAAGAGATCCTTAGTGACCTATAAGTGCAAGTCAATTACAAACCTGTGGGTCTTAAATGAGCTAACAGCACATACCGTTTCCAACCTTTTAGGGTAAGTGTGAAGATGCCTCTTAGATCAGATCCTCAAGATAGCCTGGGGATACTGATGCATTCAGGTTTGAAATTCATGCCAAAACAACCCCAAATAAAAATGACGGGAAAAAATCCAGTCTCAGGGTGTCTAGCTGGGAAATGAGAGCGCCAAATTCCTTTTGGTTATTTTGCTGGGAACACGGACTGTAAAAATCGTAGGCTTATTTAAGGGGTGTATGTGGGACACTTGACAGAAACACTCAGAATTACCAAACTGTAGAGAACTGACAAATGTTTCATGTAAGATGAACCTGAAGTTTGTCTCCATTTTTTGTTGTTAGGAGTAACATGACAGAATGTTCTTAAGGGACACGTTTCCCGTAAGTCTCCTGACTGCACCTTCATACTCTAGGGCGTTGTTATTGGATGAGCAGCATTGTATGTGCAGTTCTACCCCTCTGGGTGCAAAATCTGCATTTGCTATATTTGGAAGCGGAGCAGAAAGCCAGTTGGCATCTCCTCGCCTTCCCCCCACTGGATACCCCTTTATAGCCCAGCAGTCACCAAGCACTAGACCAAACCTTTAACCAGTCACTCATCTTGACTCAAGTGTTTGTGAGGGTTCCCATCAGTCCATTTTCCTCCGTTTCACACCACCAGCATTTGAGCTCCCATTAACTTGAACCAAGGAGAGAGTCAAACATAACAGATCATCTCAGGATACTTTATATTTAGAAATCGGCCTCAGGCTACAGCAGTTGCTGGGATTCCTAGCTCCCTTCAGACCCAAGTTTATAATGTGCCCCCCACAAATCACTTCATCTTCAAATTAGCATTGCATAGTCCCCAAAAGCCACAGAGAAGAACGAGGCTTCCATTGAGCCAAAAATCCTCACAAATGTCAGGAAATGGACGACATGGCCCTAACCACACGTGAAATCTAACTAAAGAGTAGTTCTGGTCACTGGAAAGCTGTTTTAACAAATACTTAGGTCGAACCCTATATATTTTATAATTAGCTGCTTGCCTTTATTTCACAAAATACTTTTCTCACTCAGTGGCTTCAAGGTTACCCTACTCTGGTCTAGTGTGAGCTGGCAAAAGATAAACATGAGATGCCTACAAGATAAATCTAGAGAGGAACATACTCCACAGTAAAATCCTCCATTGCATCTGTTCCCTTCACATGAACAACTGCTGCAAAGCAGTATTTCTGTTCCAAGATATTTATGTGTTTCATGCAGCAGTGGGAAGCAATCAGGCCGAGCAGAGCTGATGCTGCAAAGAGCTCACCAGCTGAATGTGCGTGTGTGGGACGATCAGCTGCCAGCCTGAATCCACATGGATTTGGTTACCTGTTGCCCTGTGCAGCACAGTAATCAATATTAAGGGATTACACTCTAAGAACATGAGTGGGGTTCAGTTTTCTCTAAGTGACCCAAGCACATGCCCAACATGTTTGCATGAGGAGATCAAGTGAAAGATCCATTAGACAATAAAGCAGCACAAGCCCACGTTCCTGTGGGCTGAAATCAAGGGCACATTTTCAAGCTCTGAGTAGGCTAAAGAAACCCGATGCCATCTGAAACAGCCCTCAGCCAGTGTGTGCTGGCTGGGTAGAAAATTCTCATTATCTTCTTATCCTGCTTTGTACCTTGCTGGGTTTTTGCAGTCTCGAAAATAAAACAGTAAAGTAACACCCCAGAAAGAGAAACTGAAGTGCCACACCATGTTTTCTTTCTGAAGTGCTTTTTCATAGAAGCCAAGGATATTCATGGGGAGAGGCACAGTGAAATCAGTCTGTGTCTGGAAAAGTTGATATGCTCCTTACTTGTTGTAACCTGAAGCCATTGCCTTCTTTTTTCTTTTTTTTTTTTTAATTGCTGGTACATATTTGAGACCTGAGCCAAAATGATATAAGAAGGAATCCTGCAGTGGCTTTGCTGATTCTTTGAACAGGTCCTTTGACAACAATAAATGTACTGATAGCAGAGTATAAGGCAATTTCAAAACAGGCCATAAAACAGCAAAAACAGATGAGTGCTGAAAAAAAAATCCTAAAGTAAGGGCATGTGGTGTAACCCCAGGTGCTCTGGTAACTCCTTCTGGTCAAGGAGGCTGTAGTGCTTTAAAAACACTCATGAGCTAAACACTGCAGCATCCCACAGGGACAGGGAGGTGTCCTTCACTCTGCAGTCTGGGACAGGGCTGATGTCTGCTCCCACCCCTGTGGGGCTGTGGACTCTGATCCCAGCAGGACCACAGGATGCTCATCCAGGAAACCATTGACAGTGCTAGCACTGAGCCTGCAAAGAGCCAGCCTTTTCCCTCACACAGCCCTTCCTCCAAGATGAAGGAAGAAAACACACACAGTTATGTTGACAGGCTACTCTGAGGACAAATGCTGTGCTGAATTTCCACATTAGACAGTGATGATAAGGACTTCATGATTTCTATACTGAATGCGCAAAAAAGATTAATAATGGATTTTCTTTTAATGAATATTTAAAGCATAGTCACAGTGTCATACTCAACCACTTGATTTTACGATTTTGTCCCCAAACCCATGAGATTAATATTAAGATAGCACAACTTGGTGACTTGTTTCTTTTAAATCTGCCTTCTAATTTTTGAGTCTTGTTTTCCAGCTATTATTTTTCCCTGTGACAAGGAGGGTTAGAAACTGCCTTGGTTTTTGAAAGCTGAGTTTCTCCCTTAATTACATGCATGGCTCTAGGAAATACACCAAATATCACATAACTTGGCATTATTACCGTGTTTCATGTTCAAAGCACTTTGCAAAATTCAGTTAATGAATCCTGCTAGCACTGCTGTATTTGGAGTTCGTGAAAAATGATTGCGCTGAGCAGGACTTGGGACCCTGACAAGGCTCTGTGGAGGATCAGGCCCTGAGCAAGCTTTCTCAGGGTCATCAGAGGACTCCTAACTGGGATTAGAGATTCGGATTCCTCCTGTCCTGAAAGCAGACTTCTCTTATTAAAGATATTAGCACTCAAACAGAGCCTCATCCACCCCGAGCCTCTGTTTAAACAGTCCAGGTAATTTTTGCTTCTTTTATTACTGACCTACCCTTCCAGCCAACTCTGCAGTAATAAAGCAGTATACAGCATCAATAGAGGCGAAGCACAAGAAAAGGTTTTTAAATTGAAATACCACACACTTCCGCAAGATCTGGAAAGTAGTAAAGCACTAAAGTGAAGCTCATGTTTCCACACCTGCCTTTCTCCCCCATCTACCCACCAAAATTTTAGCAGGAGTGTTTATTTGGAGAAAGAAAAATTAAAAGCGAATAGATAAGAGATGCACACTGGGGATTCAGAGGGCCCCGATCTAGGGATAGGGAAGGTCTCATTACACCTGGAGAGCCCTTTTTCCTTTCACTGCTAAATCCCTCTCCTGGGCGTCCCTTCTGGAAGGCTTTCTGAGGTTGGCAGTGTTTGCACTGCTTTGAAATGCAAGTCTCCCCGCTTTGTTTGTTTTTGAAATGGTTTGAAAGGGAGGAGCAGACGTCCTTGGCTACTAAAGCTGAGCTTTCCCAAAACACAAGCTGCTGCTCTTTGTTTGCTTCTCGTTAATTAGCTGTGTGTCTAATTAGTGACAGGTTCCCTTTGGCTTTCCTGAAACCAAAGCCGCTCCATGTCAGTAGAGGTCCATCAGGGGACTTGTCAGTGACCGAATGGTTTCCAGCTGCTCCAGGCCCTCCTCACAGCACACGTGCACACACACTGACACCTACCCACTTCAGCCAGGGGCTGGGGATGGCCCAGCCGATGGAGACACCACTCCTTTTATCCACACTGAAACCCTGATTTCAGGCAGGTCCCATCTGGAACATCCCAATCCACATCACATCCTAATTCACCCTAAAGACAGTTTCACAGCAGGACAGAAAACAGGGCCTCAGTTTCTAACCCTCTGCTCTGGTCCACTTTCCCTTCCCAGTGTTTCGCTCTGACATTCTGGTCCAGATTCACCTCAGTTACTGCAGTCCAATAACACTGATTTCACTCGAGGGTGAAAACTACTTTTCAGCTGCACAGAGCATCACTCAGCTCTCAGGGCGCTCGCTATAGGATACTGTTATTGCAGTTTGTTTATTTAAACTGAGGTGAGCTTGGTCTGTTACCAGCTTAAAATTCACCTTTTTGTGGACTCATTGAAAAATCCCTTCAGCTGTACACGCTGGTGTGAGAAAGAGGAAGGACACAGACTTGCACCATCCCAGGGGACCGCTGAGACTGTTTCTCCCCCACGCACACGCTTCCTGCTCTTCTCTGCTCACTTCCCCCCTACGGGTTTCCATCAGCAGGTCCCTAAAGAGAGAGGAGTTTATTTAATTCCCTACTGATGTCAGATCCTGTTGGTGCCAGAATGATTGATGGGCAAGCACCATGACTGACGGGAAGATGCGCTTTCAATTAGCTGTGTGGGCCGTTTCCCTCTCTCTGCCCTCACTCCCCGCAGTCCCTCTGGGGCAGTGCCCTCATTGCAGGGTTTCTCTTTGTACCACTCTTCTGTAATCCCCACCTTCTCTTATAATCAGCAGCACCATTTTACACAAACATGGCTTATTTTAAACTGGGCAAAGCTGAACATGGAACTCTCTGTCTTGGATGTTGAACAACCCCAAAACCTACCAACCCTGGGCTGCCAGAGAAGATATTTCTCCCAAGAAAGCCACAGGGTTCACAGCATTTGATTCAAAACCTCTCTGAAACCCAGTACCTGTGGTACCTGGCAGATGACAGCTCCAGGGAGTCATGGAGCCAGGAGAAAAAGCATAATCTTTACATGGTTTGGACTCCTATTTTGCAATAACCACTGTAAGACTGGACTACACACACAAACTGGGATTACTCCTAAGAAACACTAAAATGTGTAAAGCAGATGAGAATTCATCCTGTTTGGGTCCTTGTTTCTGTAGGACAGGATTCTAGTGTAGAGCATTAAATTATGTATTAGTGAATCCATGGAGTCTCTCTCCCAGAGCAAGTGTCCAAAGGACAATCTGCTCTGGAAGCATCATATCCTGGGAGATATTCACCTGGTAAAAGGCACTTGCTATAGCAGAGTCTGATTCTCACTTAGAAGCAAAACACAATTTTCACAAAGGTAATATATTCATCTTCCTTTCCAGGTTGCACTAGAAGTAATACAGTTTCCTGGAAATATTTTCCTGCACCACAAAGAACAAACAGTATAATCTAAACATTGACAGCAGCCCAGAAGACTGAAACCACTTTCCTGTGTCAGAATTTTAGCAATAGCCAGATGTGGATGAACAGCAGGTGCCAACACAAAACATCAGCTCAAAGCTCACGTACCTTCACCAGCCAAGTCCAAAGCATTGAGCTCAGTTATTATTTCACTTCCCACAGTACAATCTAGTCAGTGACAACTGTGTGGAGATGAGAGAAATCAGGGCAGTAATGAAGAGTTATACTAATCAGGGACAATCAACTCCAGAAACAAAACCAGCAGGCTGAGAGTTGAAGAGATACATGGAGAGACTTTGCTGATGATGCACTAAATATACAAGTATCTAAGACCTGCTCTTCTGATCAAACAAAGCTGTTTTGAGGAACTTGCAAAACATTAAATCATGGCTAGAGAAACTTACCTTAACCTAAATCACCTGTGATTGGTTCTCTGTGCCCCGTCCCTCCATCTGCAAACGTGTTACTGGTTTGATCCATTACCAGTAGACATGTACAGACCCCATTATGAAACTCACTAATCCCAAGCCACTGGCTCTCTGTATTTCCAGCAGCACTGTTGTCTTCTGGAGTTTATGAAGCACCTTTAGTTCAGTCCTGGAAACACACATCTAGAGTGTGTCCAGCATTTATACATAATCTACAAGTTTGAGATAAACACTTCTGTATTGGCTGGTACAAAGATCTCTTACTTACACAAATTAAGTAGTGTGCCAGTATCAATAGTGATTAAATACAATTACAAAATCATCTGTCATTTCCAGCAATGATCCAAATCTTCTTTGTTTTAGTCAGCCAACATAACTCAAAGTCAGTTACATTATGCTTGTACCGTTTGAGGAAGAACACTCCAAAAGATTGGAAAGAAATAGCTTCTAACAGAGATCCTTTCTCACATTTCCATGTGGAAAAATAAACCTCAAGTCCTTCCAGCCTCTGTTGCCTCTCTTCTTCAAGCTAGAAAATGCCACAGTAGGTAGAAATGAATGAAAAAGAATCCAAGCACCTGACAGATCTGGTTTGGGATTTAGGTGACATGTATGAGCAGATGCATGAGGCTTTCCTGTATGACTCATTGCTCATCCTTGGTCAACTACAATTAGGAAAGCAACAGAGGGAATTAAAATGGGACAGAAAAACACAAAGGAACAAAAGCCAAAACATCAGTCAGCCTAACTCCAATCTCAGTTACAGCGCATGAACTTGGAGAAAGTCTACTAAAATCAGTGCTATTCTTTCAGACTTACATACATGAAACAGTGATTAGGAGATAGTTCTGACAATAAATCAGAAGGTGCAGTATCATCACTAGTTTCACTGCAGCTAGTATACTGGAACACATGCCTCTGACAGGGGGATGTTATAAACTACTGAGGCCTGGCAGCCAGAGCTGGTTCAGGCTCTGAAGGTTGGACTGCTTCCTTTGGGTCACACACTGAGGGATGGCAGGGTTGTCTACACACTGCCTGCCAAGCAGCCTGAAATGAGAAAGGAACCTGGCTTCACTCTCCACTGTTCATCTGTCGGGAAAATAATTTGCAGGGAAAAAAAATATATTTCTTCTTAGCTTTCTATCCACTTCCTCTGCAATTACACATGGCTTAGATCTAGTGCAAAGGAGGGACCAGGGAAAAGGGAAGAAGGGTTGTCTTTGGATAAGCAGCTTAATTGTGTGTAACGTGGAACCACATCCTACATTAAAAAGGCCATACAATAAGGAGTTCAGCAGGCCATGAGGGAAGTCAGAATTTGAGATGCAACAAAAACAAGAGAAAAGGAATGTCTTTTTAGATTCCTCATGCTTTTAAAACCGGGGCAAGAAGCCTATAAGGAATGCCATTAGTGCCAGCCCCTGCAGCACGTCTGGCTTCAAAGCTGCCCTTGCAGCACTGCATGTGTTTTTTTCATCTGCATCTCTAGAAAAGAGCAGTAAACAGTTCTAGCAGAGCTGTAATGGTCAGTTTGGGATGGAGTTAGAAAAGGCCAAGTTCAGGCTAAGTAGGGAGTGCTCACAGAGTCAATGCTAACTCTTAAATTGCTTGTCTCTTGATCTAATAGGAACTCACACAGGGAAATGGAGAAGAGCTGCACCCTGATCCAGAGGGGTACTCCCTGTAAAACACCTCCAAGATTATCTGAGGCATGAAGCAAAGGGGAGGCAGAAGGAGCTGATCCAGCCACTGACACAGGCAGCAACGTTTGTTTCACCACCAGCAGCGGAGAGGAGTGGGACACAGTCATGGCTGTGCGTAGGAGCCCCGTGGGCAGGCGATGGGATTCAGAGGATCCCTTTGTGGAAGCAACCCCTGGAGCCATTCCCCCCGAGTCTGGCAGGCTAGAATGAGCAACCGGAGGGGTGATCCGGCTGGGAGACATTTCTATCCAAATGTCAGAGAAATCTGCCCCAGAGCAGGGATGGTCTGCTTTCCTAGTCCGCTGGCCAGTGAAGTGGCACTGCAAGTGCATCCCAAGATATCCTGTCTCCAGGATACTGGTGCCCTCTGCCGACCGGCGGGAGCAGGATGAGCCTGATGGGAGTGCAAGGGGAGAGACCCTAGGCCTTTGGCAGCCAGTGTGGAAAGGCCTCAAACACAACGTACAGACCGCACCTTGGCATAGGAATCTCTCTCCCTCCAGTCAGACACCGTACCCCACGCAGCCACAAATCTGCAAAGGGACAACACGGTCACCATAAAATCATGCAGCTGGGATGATTGCAGGTGCCATTCTGAACCTCAGCATCCCTGTCAATCCCAACCCCTCTCCAGCCAGCTGAAAGTATTTAAAACATCACCAGCATCTCTGGGTTTGTGTTCAGTGAGCAGCCCCCTCAGCACATACTGAAGTGCATCAGCCCCTACAGTCCTGCACCACAACGGGGCAGGGGAAGTGCAGTGTGGCCCAGGAGCACTGTTTGTTCTGAGTGAAAGAGGGGATTATCTGAGTGGGGCTAAACAAGTACCCTGAAGATTCAAGCAATGTCCAGAGACAGCTGAAAACAAGCTGTACTGCAACCACTCTGATGGTGTAAGATAAAGGGGCTGATGGCTTAAAGAAAAGAGCTCATTGCACAGGAGAAATGGAGGGTAAATTGCTCTTTTTATTTCCTGCTCATGTCAGCTGGTGATGAATTAGGAACAGAGATCCCGGGGGAAGAGCTCCCATGGGCTGACCAGCAGGCTGAGAATTTGGGAGGTTGAGCTCTGTGGGGACCCATAGGGTTACCTTGTGCAGCAGCACCCCAGCAGAGCTGCCTGTGGGCTCAGGGTTTGACTGCAGGATGGGTGAACAGGCAGGAACTGCCTGGGGACTGCTGGTGTGTCTAGCAGGACAGCTTTGTCCCGAGGCTGAGGAGAGAGGAAGAAGGGCTCTTTCCTAAAAGTGTACCAGCCTTTGAACTCTGGGCTTTTACTGTGGGGTAGGGAGAGGCCCAGTGCAGCAGTATAGCAAGACCAACAGGCTCCACTCACTCTGGCCTGGCTGTTTTCAACATCTCTTTTCACCATTCAGACAAAATCTAAGTTACAAAATTGGTTCAAGGCACAACTTTTTCACTGGGTTGTAATGCAAATACAACTAAAAGGCCCAATGGACATGGGGCACCTGCAAGATGTGTTTTCCTTCAGGACAGGGCTCAGCACCAAGCTTGTGCAAAACAAAGACAATAATCCCCAAGCTATACCTCTGAAGCCCAGAAATGAGATCACACATCCTACAGACGGAAAAGCTTACTGAGGTTTTATTCAGAATTTTAAAAGAGTTCATGCGTTCAAAGCTTTTCTGCTTTTTCTGGCAGTATCAGTTTATCTGAAAAAGGATATTGCCTCTCCCTAGAAAACCAGCCTTCCTTGCCAAGCTTGGGATAGCATTATGTGGAAGGATAGAGGTGAGCTAGGTAATCCCTTTTAGGAACACTGGGGTGCAAGAGCATAGGGACATTCACCAGTCAACCAGCTCACCTTTTTTGATTTCCATATGTGCAGCACATGGCAGCTCCACCCCATTCAGCTGAAATTTACTGAACCAGCCACCAAAGAGTGGCGGGATGCTAGGAACGAAAACTTGGTATCTGCTTCCTTGCCTGCTTCAGCACACGTGCTCTGCATGTAAATGTGCATCATTCACTGCATCCCACACTTTAGATGCCAAAGATGAATGCTGGCCTTGGCATCTGCTCTGTAGGCTCAGGAGGTATGCACTGAAAGGCACCTGCTTTCAGGCTGTGGGAACAACCCTGTCAGGTCTCCATTAGAGCAGGCGATGACAGTTGCACTTATACAGGTGACTGGGTTTCACCCATAAGAGACAGGCAGGAGGATGCTTTAACGAAGGGCACACGAAGGAAAAGCACCTTCTCTTGGTTAACCTCTGCCCCCCTGGTCCTTGCCACCCACAGTGAGCTAAGGGTGTTCCCTGAGCTAGAACAACCAGTTCTGGTGGCAAAAGCTTAGTTTGTTGTCACACGGCAAGGGCCAGAGCTTGCAATAAATTGTGTTTTATAAAAGCACTTTCCCGCGTGTTTTCCCTTCGGTGGCACTGCAGCACCTCCCCTTCCCAGGTGCCCTCTCCTGGACTGGACCTCAATTAACTCACTGCCTCAGGCTATAAATCAAGTCAATAAAAGGGGCTGTAAAATAAACATGAACAGGTCTTCCCCTTTCCATTCAAACGTACTGAAGTGGCAAAGCCTTTTTCCAAGTGGAGCTTAGACACCCTGTGCTTCACTGGCCTCACAAGAGGGAATCCAATGTGCTCATACTTTAATACAGGTGACCTGGTCACTGGGACACAGGCAGCACGAAGAAGTGCCCCATAGCTTGGAGGTCAGCGTCAGGTCGCTTATTCAGAGTTTCCATGGGGTGGACAGGTCTAATTTCCAGCTCACAAGAGCTGGAAAAGATTTAGAGAAGGAGGTTAAATAAGCAGTGTTGTTGGGTTTTATTAAAAGGCCTAGCCTACCAGAACATAAAAGCATACATTTCATCCAGCAGACCTACCTGACATCTCAAATAAGGAAGAAAAGTAGATCTTCAGCCTTTGAGCCAAAATCTGCTCCAAGGGATACCCATGAGGTCAGTAAAGTTGGCTGCATGACATTGTCAACACAAAGGACTAAATTCTGCTGTCAAAGCAGCAGCCATTAGAACTGTGACCTTTTCTAAAAATTTGCGGAGGAAGAGAACAGAGGGTCTATAAACCATTGTGATTTGTAGTGCTCCAGTGTCTGAAGTTCCCACCAGAAAACAGGGCCACAGCATGCCAGGTGCTGCAAGCCAAAGGGAGAGGAACACACTCCTCTGACACAGTGAAATCCCTGTAGGCAAGCAGGGGTAAGAAGATAAAGCAAGGAGAGCAGAGCTTTAGCCTCATCCTTCCATGGCCCTGTATGCCCTCACTGGGCAGTGGAGCAGGATAACCCCTCCAAAGGCTGTCAGGAACAGTCTCTGAAAGTAAGGTGACCCAATTTAAGGAAAGTTCTGCTTTTCAACCAACTCTTCATGCTGCCCAGCAGCACAGCAGCCTCACTCACCTGGTCTACAGAAAAGAAGTCAGCTTTACTACCTCAAATCACTGCCAGCTCCCTCCACGCTCCAGAGCCTGCATTAAGCTTTTTTTATAGCCTCAAAAGCCATATAGAACCTTGAAATCCACTATCCACCTTCAAGGGTCAAAACCAGCAAAGTAACAGTAACTCCCCAAATCTTTGCACTACCACACCCTTTGGAAATTTTCCATCTCCCTTGAAGCTCCTAATCCAGCCCCAGGGGAGTGTCTAACTCAGCAGTTGACTGCTCGGAGCTAAATCCTCACCATGTTATCATGAGGGAATGGATGAGGCAACTGTAGCCTGTTTTCATTAGCAGAGGGTCCAAAGCCTGCTCGGAATTGAGTTGCTCCTTGCACTAGGGAGTGAGTAAGCACACCTGCACACACCTGTAGTGGAACAAGAAGGGTTAAAATCTTTGGGTCTGCCCTTTTGTGGCCACTCTGTTGATTGTAGGTTTGCAAAGAAGTGTTCATTCAGAGAAGCAGGTGAGACATCTTTAGAGTCATGAGATGGATCAGAAGATACAGAAAAAAAGAGTTCAAGAGAGGAGGAAAAAGCTGAAGGGGACTGAAACCTTCCTTCAAGTCTTTGTCCCTCCTCTATAAATGGGGAACTATGACAATGCTGCTGTAGTTTGTCCAGTTAATTATAGAACAATACGAGGACCCGGGCTGTGATGGATTGGTGATTTACAAGATAGGAGTGTGAGAGCCAGAGAATGGTAATTACACGGGCGCTTCCACACTGTCTATACAACTGACTGTTTGACTAACACAAAGAGTCCCTCGTATCTGCCTTCCCCTCCAGATAAGAGCCGAATGCCACACAGGCCTGGGTAAACAGCAGAGTTTGGCTTCACTCAACCTGGAGGGGATGCCCGTTGTCTCCCCCCACTTGGTCCTGGAGAGGCACCCAGCGAGAAGGTGCAGCGTTGGCAACTGCTCACCTACTCTGCAGGGACTGGGTGCCCAGGACAGAGATAAGAATCACTGAAGCAAGTCCACAGACAGAGGACAATGGCAAGGCTTGGGCCACAAAGCCATCCATCACCGGGGAAACAAAGCTGTTGTCAGCAGGGGTGGCTGCATCCTCCAGGCACGTCAGTTGTCGAATGAGTTGGATGACAAGCACGTCAAGGACTGCCGAGGCCCTCCAGGGAGATGCCAAGAGGAGAAGAAAGGCCATACAGCAATTGTTGGTACCCCACACCAGTGCCAGGAAAGGCCACGCTGCTTCACAGATTCCCTCCAGGTGAAAAAAGGATAAATCTTTTGATACCAGGTTTAATTTTCCTTAATTGAATGATTTCTCCAGTAGCTGAGAATGCAGCACTTTTCCTTGGCACATGGAAGTATTGCAAACTGCACAAATTAAAGCCCTTCACATATTCTGACCAAAAAAATCTAGGTTCAAAATATTCAGGGAATTTTTTTTTCCTCTTTTTTTAATGACACAAACCTTTCACTAGTTAAAATCTCTGAGTACCCATACAAGAATCCCCATCTGCATACAGCCCAGCCTGCATATTCCAGCCCCACGGCTGGAAATAAGTGATAGAAGTTTGCTCCAGTTAGCCCGTCACAAAATAGAGGAACATGGGAGAGCACCGACAGCTCGACAGAGGGGTTGGGGAGCGAGCTGTAAGGTGGTATACACATCTCCTTCACACTTCATGCACACCCAACACCATTAGGCTTGCTTGAGGAAGTTTTTCTGATGAGCCCCTTCAGTGATTACTTTTATTTCAGACTAACAGCAGCTCAGCTTGACTTTCCCAACCCACTCAAGCCTACTTGCCCCATGGAGACAATCCCTTGCCTGAGCAGCTTCTTATATATGTAGTTCCACCAAATCATCCACCTTGAGGGAACAAGTAAATTTCCAGCAGGTTTGGCGTCCACATGAAAGTGATACAACAACAGCCTTTCCAAGTTCACTACTGGCCAGAAGACAGGAATGAAACACATGTTTCTGATCACTTCAGAAGCTTCGAAAGGATTCTGATTCAGAGAATGGGCAAGAGTTTGAATGGGAAGAAGGGAAACACATGTCCTGTTTGAAGTGTAAGGTCTCATTTTTTTATTAAGCCATTTTATCCACTCTTAACACATGCACATGTAGTGTGAGCCCAGGGCAACATGCAGAACAGTTCATGATGCACATATTACTTAAGACATCCCAGAGCTCGGAAACAGCAACATGGTCTGAGCTCATTGTAAAGAAAGGTTGAAGTGGAGATGAGGGTCTGAACTCAGACTCAAAATACCAAGGCTTAGAGCAGGGTACATCTTAAATTATAAGCTGCTCTCTCTCCTTTCTTTCTCCTCATTGCAGCTCCTGGGACTTTCCTTCCCTGTGTCATGTTTGGTGACTTTTTGCTTATTTTTCTGCAGTCGGGAGAGATGCCACAAACCTGGAGCTGGGCCCTTCCACCCATTAATCAAAAGCTACAAGTGCTCTGCAGGGAGACAAAACCTCTGTGTGTTTTCTCTGATATTTCTGGAGCACGGCATGGAGGGCAGGGGGGCTGGGGCAAGGACCCCTAGTTAGATTAACATTTTATTCAGAGACCTATTAATCAAAGTCAGAAGTGGCGTGAAGCAGCACCAAGGGAGAAAAATAGCTGGACAATCAAGTCCCTTTCAAAAAAAGAAAAAAAACCAAAAAACGACCAGCCACACAACAAAAAATACCTCTCAGCTTGTCCTAATTTACTGCAACTCACTCACAGAAGTAGATGGGAGAGGGGGGATTTGCAGCCTCTATCCAAACAGGAATAGACTGTACAGGTAAATTCTGGCTTTTTTCACATTAAGCAAACAACTCTCTGTATCCTGTCCCTGGCACCAGTCAAAAAGGTCCCTATCTTTCTTTCTCCAGAGCATAACACGCTTTCACGCAAGCTTATACTTTTTAATTATTATTTTTGGAAGACTGCACAATTAGACTTCTTTTTCTTACAAGGAAAGACAGGCACGGTTAACGGGAACAGGTCTGGCCAGCATTCTGCAGGGCCTTTTGGGGAGGAGACAAATGACCTTATACAGCACGATACCGACAGGAGTCAGGCACGTATGTGCTGGGAGACTGAACAACCCCGTGTTTGTTCCCTCCAGCACCAGCACAAACTCATCACGAGACGAAGCACAGTGACACAGGTGGTACAGGCCTGAAAACACAAAGATGCACTGGGCACAGTGCAAAAGGGGTACTTTGTTTTAAGATAACGATCAGCCAGGGAAGAATTCGACATTCAGCTCTACAGTTTGCCCCAAGAACTCAGCCACTGAACCTCCTCATGTTTCAGTGAGAGTCCAGTCAATCCTTGATTTCTGTCTCCATAGGCTGCTGGAGAACAGAACCTCAAGAAGCCACAAGGCACAGAGGGGAATTGGGTCCCATGGCCCAAAAGGGTGATGGCATCTGTAGCGGTTGGCCAGTAGCACCACATAAATTAAACAGATGCCAGAGGAAAACTGTGCTTTCCTCTGAAAGTGGGGCGAGCCTCCTGGGAGAGAGAGGGCAAGGACTAAGCTAGACAGCAACATTATGACCACTCATGCCAGGCAGTTCCTGGGCAACTACACCAGCTGCCTTATACAGAGACAAGTCTGCCATAAGGAGGGAGAGACTTCACTCTTTCTCAGAGAAGATGGGAAAAACTGTATGTGTGCATTCCCTGCCCAGGAAGAGCAAGGCATCTCCAGCAGCTTTGGGTTGGTTTTCTCCCATGGCAAGCTCCTGGCAGCTGCTGACAGGAAGAAACCTTGGGGAACTCGATCCCTTCTCTCTTCCTCAGGCTTCTGCCTTCTGCAGTCCTAAAACACAACTATATGGAGGAAGAAACAGATTTTTCCTGTACTGATACACAAGACGCCAGGCAAAAAGAGGCTTGTGGAATGCACAGCCCAATGGATCTAGTTTCCCAGAATGACTGGTCTGGCCTTAGCAGAAGGTTAATTAACTCTGGCAGCTCAGGGCTGGAAAATGTCCACTTCATGCACCAGAGTGCCTGGCCACGGGTGAAGAGAGGGCCAGGCAAACCATAGGGGCAAAGGTCCATCTGCAGACACATATGAAAAGCTTGGCTGGGCTTGTGCCTGGGTCCTGCGGGAGGAACACAAGAAAGATTTAGCCAATTGCTGCAGCCAGAGCAGGGTCCTGCGGGTGCAAGGGGAGAACAACAAAACCACAAAAGAGCTGGAAAAACACAGCCATGCCAGGCGTAGGTGGAGACATGTTATCTTATGGGGCAGGCATGCTCTCTGCCCTCCCTTCTCTGAGCATCACAACTGCCTTTGTACCTCAGCCTCCAGCAAAAATCCTGGGGGCTTGAAGGGGGATTGGAGGTACATCCCTCAGTGGCTGTTGGGGTTGACAAGCAGGGAAGCACCACTGCAGCACAGCAGAAAGAAATTAAGTTATTCCAAGGCCACATAAACCCGATGAAAGCAGGATTCCCTTGTGTTTTGAAAGAGGACACTGTCCCATATCTCTGCACGACTGAGTGAAGTATGTTTGAGACTGGAAACCTCTGTTCTTACTGCTAGTTCTGCACCTGGCCCGACTGCAGGACACATTTCATGCTCAGCAAGACCAAAGTCAGAGAGATCTTTTCCCAGTATAGCAGCTCCCATCCGCACCACACAAAAAGTGCCCTTGTTCCCTTGTCATTCCTGTAGCACCAAGAACCTGAGTATTTTAAGAAGACTCATGACAGCATTTTACAAGACTTCTGTGAGGTGGCAGCAGGGTCTGGAGACAGACTGTTTCCACCACCCTGGTGTCAGCCTGTAACACCAACTCCTCCTGCCTCTGACTTATTAAAAGCTAGAGGAAACTTGGTAATTGACTTAACCATGAAGAACAGGAGAACATGGTCACTCTTCTCCAATGTGCAAGCTATTGAGAAGAAAACAAGGAAGATCTATATGTAAGCAGCCGACTTGGGCTGTGCATCCTTACCTCCTACTTCCCAGAAGGCTGGTGTGGGATGCAGGGGTGGTTCTGTCCCAGCTTTGCTGCTGATGTGTTCTGGGACAGCAGGCTCTCCTCCTCTGCTCCAGTTTCTCTATCTTTGCAATAGGTGTAGCAACTGATACCCAGCTTGGCAAAGCCCTCCAAGATCTGTTGATGAAGGGTATCTATGAGATAGATATTATTATTTTACTAATTATGTTTTTCATACTTCCTAAAACAGCAGGTTCATCACAAGGTAGGTAACAGATAAACAGTGCTTGGAGCTATTTTGAAGTGTCCTACCATTCAAAAGATAAGAGATCAAATCCTCTATGCTGTGTTAGGATGGAATAAGGAGCAACTAGGGAACTCACAAATCTGGTTGGGAAAGCCTCTGTGTAGCAAAAGGACAGTGAGAAATTAACAGAATTTCTGTGATTCCTTGGCTAGCTACTCAAGATGAGTATCATAGCCTTAAATATTTGAGGGAAATACTAAACCTAAACAAAGTAAAGTAAGGTTCAAACTGAATTGTTTGCAAAGCATAAGGAAGGAAAAGAGAAGGAATAGAGGCCAGAAGGCGTTGGGCAAGCCAAGGAAAACATTTTGAGAACACCATGCCACTTAGTGCAGTCAAATGTATTTCAAAAGCAAAGAAATAGTTTTTCAGAAGTTCTTGCATAGCCAAGCTGTAGGCAGGAGGTATAACATTGCCCCTGCTTTGAACCAGATACATCCTCTCCTTCTGCCCAGCATTTTTCACTCACAAATCTCAAAGCACTTACAGATGTTCAAACTTAGCATACTTCCGAGATTAACTTTCTAGATTAAGTTTCTTGATAACTCAATAAAATAGACTTCAGCTTTTCCCTTCTGCTCACAAAGTCCCTATGAAAGCTGCTTTGCTGTGAAGCCACAGGATGCCTCATTGCAATCCCAAAGTTCTACTGCTTTTCTCCCCATTTCAAGCTTAAATGCAGCAGCGCCAATGTATTTTATGTTTTATGTGCAGTTTGGCATCCAGTGACTTGGGTGCAGTGCCTCTGATAGGAGAACCTCTCTTTCCTGCTCTGCTGGACTCTGAACCAGGGCTGGATTAGCCGGGAAGGTAGGAGGGCAGGGCAGGAGGGGTAGAAAGTCAAGACAGGCAAGGAAATCCTGGCATTCCTCTCTGAGCCTGTAAACAGATCCTCCTTCGTCTGTTATTCTTGCCACTCATTCTACACAGCAATCTGTAGGAATTGCTGAGGAGACAACTAGGCCAGCTCAGTAGGCAACTGCTGCTGCAGCATTAGTAAATACTCAGTGAATGGCCCAGATCAAGCTCCTTGTTGCCAGGAAACTGCACATCAGGTCTAGCCCTTTTTTCTGCACATTTGTGGTCATGTGCTGTCAGCTTGTTTTCAACATGGGTAGCACTGATGCTAAACTCTGCAGTAAGGCTCTTCCTGCCTAGCTGAGCAAGGAAACCTTTTCTGGGCAGCTCACAACAGTAAATCAACAGCCAGCAGGGAAAGCCTCCACATGCCTGCTGGGGACCTCTTCATCTTTACACTGCTCAGCACAGATCTTCCTCACTCAGGGAAGCCAGGAGGAAACTGCCAAGTGGAGAACAGCCCATCTCATTCCACAGGGTAATCCACTCACAGCCCAGGGATTCAGGAGAACTGCTCCAGAGAAGGGTACAAGATGGCGCCCCAGCTATCCCTACTAAGGGGTATCACTAAACCCATGACAGTTAAGACAGCACTCCTGCTGGATCTGACAGCAGGAAGGAGAGCAGTTCCACACAACCTCTCAGCTTTATGGGCTTCTTGTCCTGGGCACAGATGTCCATCACCCCACCAGCCTGCACCAGCACTGAGTTACCTTACAGCCTGCTGGTGCCACTGCAGGGGGATGCAGGGACCCGGCAGGGTGCAGCACCAAGGCTCAGCATGACATCCCATCTGCTTCCCCCACACAGCACAGCCTCAGGGGCTGCAGCCTGCTCGGAGCAGACTGCCCAAGGCCCTTGACTGCACTAATGCCAGGCCATACCTGTGCTGGAGCAACCACTAAGATTCCTGCCTGCTCCCTTCCCTTCCATGCAAGAGGCTGCCTCCTGCCCTGCCCTCCTACCCCAGGAGAAGCTCCTGTTTGATATGCACTCCAGCTGCTTCCCAACAGAAAAGATGCTCCCTCTCTGACTGACATTTCCTTTGAAATAAGAGAAACACAGCAGGCACTGGACTCCCAGTGTGTCAACACGTGCAGCTCAGCACCTCCGGGGTCCTGGGAGCCCTTCCAAGACCTGCTGGATCGCTGCGGTTAATAAACTCTCAGCCTCTGAGCAATGTAAGTCTTCTGCTTTCCTGAGGAGAAACCCCAAATGCTGTCAGCCCTGGACTGCTCCCATCAGGTGGATCTCCTCACACAGCAAAGCAAAATAAAAGCTGTATCTTAGGCAGGATGCAGCCTCTCGCAGGAAGATCTATGCCACAGAAGCTTGGCTCCAGATGGGACTGTGACCATAAGCCACCTCTTCTCAGCAGCAGCCCACTGGGCCATGCTCTGGTAGTCCTACTAACAAAGCTCTTTTACCCATTCCTTCTCTTTCTGTTCGCTCTGCCTCACCTCATGCAATGAAACACTTCAGCAGACAGACCCTCTTCGCTGTGCAAGATACAAAGCTGGTGGAAACCATTGAGTGAACTCTTCTTTTAATATGAAACCCCCAATTTGGGAAGACCAAAGAACAGTAGATAAGTTTCCATTTTTAAAGGACGAATTTAAAAAAAATATGTAACGCAATGGAGTTATTTAGATGTCTGCTTTCCAGTTCACAAAAACTGAAGCTCCAATTTTTGGATTAGAGCTATTTTTTATTTAGAAAGTCAGGTGTGTTCCTAGTAGGCAGGCGGGTGAGCATGAAGATGAATGCACCGGTTGTATGTCCCGACTTTCAGCTGAATCACTTCCAGAACAGATTTTTTTTCCTCTAAGATGGGAAACATCCGAGATAATTTCCCATCCCTGGGAACATAGAGTGCCTAGCACATGGGGCCCCACAGACATCCACAGATAAAGGCAAGGCAAGGTAGGAATGCTGGAAACTCACAAACAGGGACTGAAGTGCTAATTTTTCCACAGCTAATTAAGCACTGGAACAAGTTTAGGGAATACAGTTCCCAGCTTTCATCCCAGTTCCCTCTCATTTTGACAGGACTCAGATGCTTTCTGTGGCTTTAGAAATACCTGCCTTACTGTACATCCCTAATGTTACACTACCAAGACATGCACAATCCAGTGTCCCTGCCCCACAGCTGGGCCTTCCTGCGTCGGATCTCCTTAGAGAGCTTCACCCTGGTAGTTTGTGTGCATGGCCCAGCATGCGCTCCAAAGGCTCCTTGGTGAACCCTGGCTTTACTGAAGTCAATAGTACAACAGAGCAGGGCTAGGATTTCACTTCACTGCCTGCAACTTTCAGCAATTGCGTCTACAAATAATTTTTTCCCCCACACATCTGGAACAGAAAGTAGGGCCCTGGATTCTTGCAACACACAGAGCTGACTTCTCCCAGAGTGTGAACACCACCACAGAGTTTGAGCTGCACTGCGCGTAATGCAGAGTCAGTCTTCTTTCAGATCCACACAGGAAAATGCATCTCATTATATCTTTTCAAATTACAGACAACACAATTCCCTCTCTCTCCACCTTTACGGGATGTAAGCATCTCTTTACTCCTCTGCATGTACCTCACTCACTCAACACAGAAATAGAAAACATTACAGTCCTTTTACTTGCTCAGCAATGGACAGATATAAAACACTACCTGAGGTGCTGTAGGAAACTGCAGGGCACTTTGCACACTGCAGCACTTGGAGGGAGTTTCTTTCGTTTAGGGGCAGGCAGCACAGAAATGACAATGTTGCCTCTTGCACTCTTCCAAGTCTCAGGAAAAAAGGAAAAGAAGCAAAGGGATCATTAAAGTGTCATTCCTGACAGATAGTGGCAAGAGAGGATGACAGAAGAGGAAGTAATCAAGAACACCAATGTCTTGCTTTCAAAGCCTCCTTCACTGGATTATCAAATGAATCAGTTTAGTGGGTTTGGTGCAGCTCCACCATCAGAGAACCAAACATGGGAAAGCTGTGTTTTAATATGGACAAACTCCCTGCAACACATGGGGATTTATGGAAACTGAATATGAAGCCCAAGTCCCACTGACTGTCATTTTGTCTCATGTCCCCATGGAACAAAGATTTTATCTTTTACCTCCCTTCTCTCTCCCTGCAGGAATCCAGGCAGCTGACCTAATACGAAGATTCACTTGAGAAAGGTACAAAACAGCCTGGGGAAAAGCCTTCATTTCACCAGCAGGTTCATTCACAGAGATCATGACACAGCACATAAGGGGGCCATTGTTTCTGGAATAAAATCTCCATTTGAGCTCTCTTCTTTGGCCATGATCAATGAGAGGGAATTAAAGTCTCATCCTGGGAAAAAAACCAGCTTGCTAACGCTGTGTTGAAAGATCAGGTAATGGAGATGCAGGCAAGTGTGGGCACCCTCAGCATCTCTCTATGAGCTTGAGAATTTCAGTCTGATGCTTTGGAACAACAACAAGAAAAAAGACTGTTTAAACTAGTTACAGGTTCAAAAAGCAATGTCTGCTGCTTGGGTGACTAAGTCTGGAGCATCACTGTCAGCCTCTGGGCAGACACACATCACACTTGCCTTCATCCTCTCCCAGGCCCACATCTCACATTGGCTTTACAAGTAAAAGCAAATAGATTAAAAGCGATTTGCTGCCCTCTCCCGAGCAAGCCCCAGTACGTGTCAGTACGGCAGAGGCGCTGGAGACAGACTTTCCTTCAGTGAGCACAGCTGTTCCCACGCAAAAGGAATGGCATGGATGTGGCACCAAACAGCTGTGCCAGGGCAGGTTAGAAGTGATCATCAGCTGTTACAGATTGGCACACCAAATTAGCTACACAGCCTGAACCATTAGGTATCCACAGAGGGCACTCCTGGCATTTTGGTTTCAGAACTCTCAGGTTAATCCTCCTCTGTGGAAATACAAAGAAATACCTCCCAGCATATTCTGTTCTCAATAGTCACAAACACTCGGAGCAGAAGCAGACCATGAAACATATAAAGAAACAGAAAAAACCCAAAACATTACTTGTAGGTTTAAGAGAATGATTTAAGGTATTTGTGGGGTTTTTTTATTAAATCCACTTAAATCTTTCATGTCCTCTAGCAGTGCTCTACCCTGTCCTTCCAGGGAGTATATAGCTTTATCTAGACATACACTATGTACATACACACTATCTTCAGAACAAACCGTAACACTGCAACCTGCTGCTTTCAAGACACTTCTCCAAAATAACTAATCATTTGCAGAAACCTGTTAAATTAGACTGTGCTCTCCATTAAAGCCCTCCAAAATCAGGCCTATGAGCCTGAGGGAGCCCCTGCTTTCAGATGTGAATATAAAAACAAAAAAAAAAAACAAACCCACCAAACAAATGAACAAAAAAAAACACCAAACAAAAACCCAAGTCACTTGTAAACATTTTTAAAATATTTGTTCTCCTTTGTATTCTGGGACAGACAGGAGGTCCCCTGATGTGGAATGATACTGCTTTTCTTGGCAGTGTCTCTGGAATGCCCTGCATGCTTCAATCCTGAAGGAAAATGAGGGGTTTGAAGAAGGCCAGGTAGCCTCCTAGTCATGACCATGAAAATGTCCTTTACTATTTGTAAACAATGCAAGGCTGTCACCAAGGCATCCACTAAATGTTCTCACCTGGGCACATGCACAGCATACACAGGGATGTGCCATTGCTTCTCCAGGACCTTCCTCCATACGATATCCAAGCAGTGCCTGATCTCCAGCTGCTGCTGGAATTGGCCTGTCCCAGTGCCCATGCCCTGTGGTGGATTGTAACAAGCTGTTCCCTATGTGTACAAATGTGATATTTTCACTGAACACGAGGGTGCACAACCTATGGAAATGTATCTAAAACAACAGGGGCAGGTTCCCAGGTTCACACGGACCCAGGCAATCTGTACACAAGCACCTGCAGCAATCTTGAAACAAAGCAGAACCCCTCTCACCTTATGGTACAGGAACACAAAAACAGATTCTCTGTGGGATTATCCTCTAGGCTCCAAAATCAGCTTGCTTTGCTTTCAAGCCTTCTTTTACACTGCTAAAAATGCAGAAGTCACCATGGAGGTAACTGAGAAAGAAGGCACTTGGAAGAAGAAAGAATTAGTGTGCCGTCCTCAATGTCATCTACAAACCATTTGGTCCTTCACTTAGGAAGTGCTGACCTGCTTTTTAGACACCTCAGGTTTGGAGCTCTGCATCAAGAAGGCTGCAAACACTTTGGTCTGATCTCTCAGGGGGTTTTAACCTGGTAACTTTCAGAGAAAGCAGCTGCTTGGAAGCATCTGAACCCTTGGCAGCGCAGCAGCCTGTCCAGCAGGCATGCAGCCCAATCCTGTATACCCAGGGGCTGGATTGGCCCTGATACTAGAAAGTTATTTGCAAAGCACCTTAATAGCATGCATTTATCTTTGCCATATTTCACTGCTACTTCCCCTTTGAATCCTCTGTGCAGCTTTGGACAGTCTTCCCTTCAGAAAGCAAGCCAGTTCCCCCTTCAGCAGCATCCCCCCAGATCCTCCACTGGCCAGCGGAGCAAGAAAGCATCTGTGACATGCAGCTTTCTGAGCCAGGAGAAGCCAAGCCATGCAGGCTCTAGATTTATGGATTAGACATGCTGCCATGGTATACAAATCACTTTGTGCTCGGTGCAATTCATTATCACATTGCTATGGCTGGTCACATTCTTCACATTTTGGCAAATGATGTCAAAAAGGCTTTCTACCTTTCATGTGTCCAAGACCTAAACACTAAAATAGTATAATTGACCTAAAGCAATGAGAAGGAAGGGGTGAAGACAGGGGTTTGTGCTATTTCCTTACACAGCTGCATCTTGATTCTGCGAAAAGGACAGCGGGGAGGAACAAGCCAGAAAACTGTCCTTCCATTCCTATGGAATGGTTGTTCCTCAGGGCAGGAAAATATAAACTTTAATAAAAACAACAGTATTTACCAATCAGGGGTTTGAGGGTGCTGGGGGCCTCATGAAGCACGAATTTGGGCATCTCCACATAGCAGGCTCTTGGTGGAGGTGTGTGCCCCCTCAGAGTAATGGCCATGGATATGGATGCGTTGGCTGAAGTCCACCAAGGTGCAAACTGCTGGAGAAACCCCAAATCTGAGCTGGACCCCCATTTTCTTGGGTGCCGCTGCCACAGCCAGTGAGGCAAACACCACAGGGGTTGGTGTGGGAGGGACACGGGCAGGGCAAGGAAATAGCAAAAAGGCACCCCCGTGTCACTCACCTCAGCAGGCTGGTCCGGCACACACAGCTCAGGGCGGCTCCTCCTCGGGCTCCAAACCTGCCGTCCCTCAGATCGGGGGACCCATCCTCACGCGGGGCTCCATCTTCTCGCCTCAACCCAGACGTGATGGCCCTTCACATGGTGGCGCTTCCCCTCACACGGCGATCCCTCAAATGGCCGCCCTTCCACTCACATGGAAGTCCCTCAAATGGCCACCCTTCCCCTCACCCGATGGTCCCTCAAATGGGCGCCCTTCCCCTCACACGAGGGTCCCTCAAATGGCCGCCCTTCCCCTCACATGGCGATCCCTCACATGGCCGCCCTTCCCCTCACATGGAAGTCCCTCAAATGGCCGCCCTTCCCCTCACACAGCGGTCCCTCAAATGGCCGCCCTTCCCCTCACACAGCGGTCCCTCAAATGGCCGCCCTTCCCCTCACACAGCGGTCCCTCAAATGGCCGCCCTTCCCCTCACACAGCGGTCCCTCAAATGGCCACCCTTCCCCTCACACAGCAGCNGGCAGTCCCTTACACAGCCGCCCTTCCCCTCATATGGTGGTCCCTCAAATGGCCACCCTTCCCCTCACACGGCAGTCCCTCAAATGGCCGCCCTTCCCCTCACACGGTGGTCCCTCACACACGGCCCATCACTGGCACTGCTCGGGCCCCGGGGCTGAGTGGGACAAACCACAGAGCTGACCTTCTCCCCTCAGAGAGCCCCGGAGCGGCTCCTTCAGCTCCTTCTGCCCTCACGGCCCCCTCAGTGGCCAGGCTGTGATGGGGCATTTGGCAGCCACAGCTGCTCCCTCAGTGTCCCTTCACTGCCCCCTCACTGCCCCATCCCTATCCCCTCCTGTCCCCAGCCCCCCAGGTAAGGAGCTCTCTCTGTGTGACCGAGGTCCCCGCAGGCAGAAGGACCCCTGTGACCACAGTGGGGCCGAGGGAATGGGACAGTCACCTGCAGTCACCCCCAGCCCTGCTGGCCCCACCGAGCACACCATAAAACAACAGGGAGCCGCTCAGGGCCACTGGAATAAACTCCCCTTTCCCGGGGCAAGGTGGGACCCAGCAGCTGCCAGAGCTTAACCTGCACTGTGCTAACAGCACAAAGGCTGAGTGTGAGCAACTCCAGGCAGCACAACAGCATACCCAGGGGGGAACAGAAAAATAAGCCACTTACATCAACAAAATCATTATTTTATTTCAATTTTTCTTCATCTCAAAAATAATCACGGGACACTGTAACCAGCAGGAGGCACGTCAGTGGGGTTTGGGTTTGAGTCTCTGAAGAGCAGAGCTCTCGTGCCAGGTGCTGTTATAGGCACAGCCAGAAACAGCCACTGGTCTCAGCGACTCTTGGCTTCAGGAGGAATCTCTCATAAGCATTCAGGGCCCCAGTTTCACTCAGTTGAAGTCAGTATTAAAACTATAAGTAGATTAAAAGGAATCCAGACAGAATAAAATAGGTGGGCTTCTAAACATTCCTGCCCTCCCTCAGAAGAACATTGGAAAAGATGCATCAAAGGAGAAATTTTCTTTCTCCTTTTACTGATGGGAAACCAAGGCAGGAGAACACTAAGTCACTTGGCCAAAGATTCTAAGGCAGTCTGTGGTAACACAAGGAAACTGTGTTTCTCCATCATCTTAGTCCAGTACCTTAACTGTTCACTGCCCACCTCTGTCCTCACCTGACCCAACAAAACCAGAAGCATCCTGGGAAGTGTGGCTGAAATACTGCAGCATAGAAGGGATCAAGCACTGTAGCCTTTAGGGGCTTATGAGCTGTTCAAGTCAGTTCTGGTTACTCTAGTTTATGGTTTCCTTAGTCTACCAAACCAGAGCTACTTCCAGCCCAGCAAAGCAATCAAGATCATGCTAAAGGGTTTAAAGCATTCAGAAAACATAAGAGTGGTTCTTTAGGAACACAGTAAGTGTCTGATCAGTTCAAGTCCTGCTTTGGACTGCAGCCAGCATCAAATGCTGCACTGAATTGTCCCCTCTGTGTATCACAAACCACAGGACCTTGGCACATCATCCCCCAAGGGGAGGAGGTTCTTCAGTCTTGTGCTGTTAATCACTGCTCCAGGGGTTTCATGAAGAAGAGACCCAGGGGTCAAGCTGCTGGTGCAGTTCTTGGGTGGTGCTCCGGGCTTCAGCAGTCATTCTCCGAAATTTCTGCAGGTAAACAACGATGAAGATAACCAAGATACCCTGGAGGAAAAGGAGGATGAAGAGACAGAGCTGAGAGAGAAGAGCCAGGCTGCAGTACCAGTGCTGGCACGTGGAGATGATCTCGTCCTCTGTCAGGTAGGCAATGACCCGGTCCTGCAGGTGTGCTGGGGAGCTGCACCGCACGTCCCTGTACAGGGTGCGGTTGTGCTGCCACTGGAGCCAGGAGCGCAGGTAGAGGATGTCACAGGTGCATTCCCAAGGGTTGCCCTGCAGGTACACCACCTGGAGGCTCTGCAGGTTGTCGAAGAGCCCATTGGGAATAGAGGTGAGCCTGTTGTAACCAAGGTGGATAATCTCAGCTGAAGGACGGAAAGCAATGGGCAGGTTTGTTACAGTGAGGTCTTTGGAGGTGCAGTCAATAATGGTGGCCGTACACTTGCATGGCACAGGGCATGTGGATATCGTAAGTGGGAGGAAGCCAAGGAGGGACAAGAAGAGAATTCCACTGTTCATCTTCACCTGCAAACACTTCCCTGGTGAGACTGAATGAGTAGACAGGTAGACACCACGTTCTAGGACTGCCACAACAGCCCCAGATCTTCTGTTGGTTTGTTCTGAGGATAAGTTTCTAAAGTTGGGTGAATTTGGCGTCCTTCACAGGAGATGCGAGAGCTCTGAAAGGAACAGAGTTAAAAAAGATGTGCAAATTCTCAGTCTCTTTACAGGAGAGGGAATGTTCCTGGTTTTCCAAACCTGGATTTGAGGAGGGATATGAACACACAGCTACTGGGAGGCTTAGCTGCAGCTATCAAATACATTTTCACTAGTCCTTAAGACTGTACAAGAGCTGCTTATATTTTCAGCATTAGTGGAGGTGAATTACTACAGTAGCCAACAACATTTCTGTCAAGGAATCACAGACTAGAATATGGAACAGCTCATGCCTGATCATAGCTCTGAATTTCACCTGTAAGCAAGGCTTTGTTCCTGCAAACTGCAAGAGGAGATTCAGAAATAAATTTACTGTTACCACGAGGGAAAAACAGCCTTTCAAGTTTGGGAAAGAAGTGATAAAGAGTCCTTGGCTGCTGAGAGGGTGCTGACCACTGAGAGTGGAGGTCAGTGGAGTTTGCCATGGCTAACAGTGCTCCAGCAGGTGAATAATCTCCTCCTGGAGCTGTGACTGTGCTGGAAGACATGGGTCAAAGAGCTGTTATTACAGTCCCATGCCACTGCTGAACACACGAGCTGCTATAACTTCTCCAGAACTGCAACTACACACCTGCAACAAGGTAGTGCATCTCTGTGCTGTCAACCAAATAAAAAGGAAAAAAATAACAGAAGGTAACTTTGTTGACTTACCAGAGCAGTTCAATCCTTGCTTCCTTGCTGGGTTTACAACACAAAGGGAAGGTCTTAAGGCAGTCCAGCCAGTGCAGCAATGTGTGCAGCTGCATAGCCCAGCTCCCGGATAGTCCCCTTGCAGCTGGCTGGCAAGATAAGGGTCAGGCTCATCCCAGGGACACCTCCCACACGAGGCCTTCCTGCAAGTCTGCTGCTTGTCATCGGAAGCTGATGCTTCCTTGAGCAAGTCTTCCAAGAAATGGGAGCTGACACTGCTCACAAGAACACGTTTGCTGGGAGAGATGCTGACAGTACTGATAACTGTGATTCTGGGCCCATGGGATCAGCCCAACAGAAACATCACAGTCTCATTGTATAGAAACTCAAAATGCACTTCAGCCTGGAAGGTGACATGCTGGTTTGTACCACATTCCCTGAGCATTGTGGCCTTTGGTTTCCCAACCCATCAGGAAAACTACACTTGGCAGAGTGGTGAGACCTGGCACTTTTCCAGGTGCTGACCCTTAGGTCTCCCTTGAAACAGTGGCACAGATCTACTTAGTAGTGAAAGATCTGCTGATAGAAATGGACTTGCAGTCCAGCCATCCATCTTTCCAGAGTAAGATTCTCCAGATATCTGCATCCTCACATGATTCCTATGGGGATAAAGCATAACTCTTAGCATTTCACTGTCTCAATCAAAATAAACTAGCTGGATTCACAGGAAGGCCAACAGAGTGGGAATGACAGTGCTCCGAGGGGCTGCCCCTGGAGCACTCTTGGTCTTGGGTAGCCAAGTGAGCCTCCAGCTCCCAACGAGTGCAGTTACTGAGAAAGACTGACCACATCCTTTACTTGGAAGCTGAATTACACAAATGCTTGAACTGGTGAGTCCAAGGGTCAAAACTACATTTAGATAGAAGCTTCTCATGACCATCACACTTGCACAGACAATTTTCTGCCATTAGCCTGACAGGCATTCACTGTGCTACAGCCACCAGAATTGTGTTGTGAAACTGTTGCCTCACTGTACACAACTGTTACCTCGTACTGTTCGCATCCTGTGGAGCATAAATTAGGAATGTCCTGAATGTGTCCACGTGAAGAGAATTGAGGGTGCAAACAATGGCAGAATTTGGCCCTGAGGGAAAATTTTCTATGAGCTAAATTTAAGCTTTAAATTTCTGTGAAGTTGGAGCATATCATTCCAGTTGTTTCACTGTGGCAGGCAGGCAGAGTGTGAGAGAGATCTTAGGCTAACAAACCAACCCAGTTTTTCCTGCAGGGCCTGCTTTCCACTTGGGAGCAGCTGGACTACTGCAGGCTAAGTTTGTTCAGCAAACTTACCTCGTCTCATGCATTTGGTACCACATTTGTTCCCAGGCAGGTGTTCAGGCCAGGTGTGGCATGGAGCTGATCTAGAGCCAGACCCACTGTGGCTCTGCATGCAGCACAGACCTGGCAATGCTGCTCTGGCTACTTACAAACTGGATTTCCTGGGACTGGATCCTGCCCAGCTGCCCACGGCTGATTTAGACACCACTCCTAGGGGAAGCTTGAAGACAGAAGAACTTCAAGATCAGCTTGCTAGCTTCTGGCATAAACAGGCCAGAAATCCCATGCAGGAAGTCCTGCCTGGAGCCTGCTCTGCCAGAATTAGATAAAAAGAGAAACAGGGTCAGTTTTGCTCTCTCCTGCCCATAATGTCTCACCAATGCTGCTCAAGGGGGCTGAAAATTAAACAGAAAGAGGTTGGTTTTTTTGAATGTATTTATTTCACTGATCAATTCAGGTAGTAAACATTAATAATAATAACAATAATCATTTAATAAAATGGATATGTTTTAAAAGGTTTCATTTTTCTTTGTTCACAATGACAAAATGTTCAAACAGAAATTTACAAAAAAATATAATTATAATAACCCAACAGATAGACAGGAAACAAAGAGCCTAGGAATGGAGCAGGGGGTGAGGAAGGTGCATGGCAGGAGCAAGCCAGCATTAAAGCACAGCGGAGTTTGTGAGGAGGAGCAGGGAATGCCATCGCAGAGCACGAGGAGTGGGATCGAGGCATGCAGGGGGGCTGCAGGGACTGCACAGGCAGGACCAGCACAGCAGTGGCACAGAAGGGCTTCATGCCGTGGCTTCATCCCCAGCCAGGCACAGGGGCCAAGATGTACCAACAGCCCCAGCTGCAGCCTGGGATAGCCCTGCAGGGTGGGACACCACCCCTGCAGCCACTCACCCAGCAGGACAAAGCTTGGCAGAGGCATGGGAATGCGCCTGGGGTGCAAGGATCACATATGAGGCTGTAGAGGGTTGTGTGAGGGGAGGTGTTAAATTACTTTCCTATCCACACTTCTCACTGCCAGAGCCAAATGGCCAAGCTACACATGTTCAGGAGTCTCCTCTCCACTTCCTGTGTGACTTGATGCCATGATACAAAACACTCCTTTAATAAACAGATGCCACCTTCCAGGCCAGGGTCTGAATCCCTGGTGCCCTCCAGAATCAGTATCTAATCCCTTTCCAAGCAGCCCCCCAGACTCTGGCACTCTGGGCAGGGAACCTCCTGTGCAAAGATGTGACTTCAGTGGCACCACTGCCCCTCTGTAGAAGCCATCTCTGGTGCCTCACTCCTGTGTGTTTTTTCCTAAATGCAGCTTGAACCATCTTTACCACCTCATAGCCAAAGGCTTCAGCTCTCTGTAGAGGACAGACTTGTGACTATCAACTTGATGCAGGAGCCACAGGCACTGAGCTGATGGAGACTTCCTCTCTCAGAGGGACGGGGCAGACCCACACTCAGCAACCCTGCCTGCCTGTGACCAACGTACCTGTGCTCTCACCAGCACACAGCACCTCTGTGCACAGCCCAGCATAAGAGCTGTCAGCTGCTCTATGTCCATCCTAAAGGGAAAAGGTCTCCTTTATCTTCTAGGAATAAATCTGTTTAAAGGAGGAACATCTCCAGCTGGACAGGGCTCACCTGCAACAGAACATCCTCCTCATCAGCACGACGAGTGTAAGAAAAAAGGGAATAGGTACTTCAAGGTGTTTCCTGTAGTTTCCAAAGTGTTTCCTAGCACAGACAAAGCTGAGAACTGAGAACTCAGCCTTGGACAGCAGCAAACCAGCTCCAGAAAGCCTGGAGGGAGCTCCTGCTTCCAGCCACTCCACCACTCAAGTAAGCACATCGTATGAAGAGGGATTATACCTCCTCCTTAGGCACCTTGGTCCTGCATGTTATTGA
Source organism: Campylorhamphus procurvoides (assembly GCA_013396655.1). Lineage (NCBI taxonomy): Eukaryota > Metazoa > Chordata > Aves > Passeriformes > Dendrocolaptidae > Campylorhamphus > Campylorhamphus procurvoides. Next base: position 166,706 of record WBMV01016874.1, on the reverse strand, counting down.
AGCCAGGCTGAGTCCTTCTGCTCTCCTAGGCTGGCACTGCCAAAAAGTATGAGCCCAGAATAGGGGAGAATGAAAAAAACCCACAAAACTAAACACTGATGGACACTGCTCTTGCCCAGCTTGCACAGTCCTGCCAAAGGGCTTCCACCCTCACTTCATTCTTACTGGGGGTGCCAGGGTCTCTCCTCTGCCCTTACAGCCCATGCTCTGGCTAAGCAGAACTCAGTACAGTGAATAACTGGAACCAGCCAACCTACTCACCACCTGGACAGGCCCTGACTGGGACTCTAAAGCCCCATAAAGGAATCAAATGCAGCACCTAACAACAGAATGTAGAGCCTATTCCTGACCAACACTGCGTTTTCTACCCACAGAGATCTTCTGGGGAGACCCAGAGATGGAGGAACAGATACAAAAGGGGACAGAGGAATCAGCCAAGGAGCAGAAGGGCCCAGCCCATGGCAGCACTCCCTGGAGCCAGAGGGAAGAGCCAAGTGTCTCTCCCTCCAACAGCCCTGATTCCTACACGCATGGCAGTGTCGTTGGTGAGCCCTGCCCTGTCAGGTACATCACACCCCAGGGCTCTGCTCTGGCTGGGCTGAAGTTAAAAATACTGCAGGAAGCAAGAACAAGACAGGAGCTGCTGCTCAAAGAGTGCTCTTATCTCTGCCCAGCAGATCCACCAGCCTTCCCAGCATGAAGACAGGAAGGGCCTTGGACTATGGAGGGGGAGAAGGGCTGAGTCCCAGGGGAAGGGCAGTGCAGCAAGTGCCAAGTGTGCTGGGCTGTGCTCAGCCCCACACAGTGACACTCCTGCATCTGCCACACTGACCCAACACCTGCCTGGACAGGTGGCCTGCAGATCTTGGGTACAAAAATTGCCCCTTCCCCCAGGAGGGGCTCAGAGCCAGTAATGTGCTCATGGGACTGCAAAGCCTGGGGACAGGGCACAGGTCTGCATTTGGGGTTGGATTTCAGCCCTAGAGTTTCTACACCCTCCAAAGCAGCCCTGGCCAAGCACTCTGGCTGCCACAATGCTATTCAGAGCAAACACTAAAGACACACTGCAGTTGGATGACCAGAGCTAAGCCATGAGATACCCTCACCCAGCTACTGCAGGGCCCTGGGGTTCACCTACCAACGTCCTCAGCCTGCCAAGGAAGAAATCATGGCAGGGAAGGTGCTCACTCCCATCAACTCCTTGCAGGGAACAGTCAGCAACTCATCCTCTCTGCCAGAAAGACATAACAGAGCAGTAGAAGATGTTTTCTTCTAACCAACCTTGAAAGACTCAGTCCCTTGCTGCTCAGTGCAAATATCCCAGAGCTTCTTGATAGGAAGAACAAAACCAACCAACTAAACAAAAAACCCATAAAAACCTGGACAGGAAACCAGGCAACCATCAGTACTCCTGAGCAGGTCAGTGCACAGAGAAACCCCCAGCCCCAGCTCCCTGGGCCAGAGCTGTCCCCAGGCTGAGAAGGCTGAGCAGCACAGGTCAAACTCACAGGAGGGCACAGCTGCCTTTACAAAGCTTGTGCTGGCCCCAGACAAGGGAAACAGGGACAGGGCCACAGCACCTCAGTTGGGAGTAAACATTTACGTGCATTGACACAGATAGTCTAAGTTTGTACACCAGAGAAACCAGGACTTTAAATACCAGAGCATTCCCACAAGAGATTAGTACATGGGAAAGAGGGATCTTTTTCTTTGCTTTTTTTAGGATGTCTTAGAGACTTCCCAGGCTAGTTTACTTAAAAAAAAAAGAAAGCAAGAGAAAGAAACAAAAAAGGAAACAAAAGAATAATTATTAAAAAAGAAATACACATCAGTAAACTGTTAAGTGAACAGTCTCCTCCACAATCCAGCTGGCTGAAAAGCCACCATTGCTGCTAATAAATTAGAGGGTGCGGGTGCAGCTCTTGCCCACGAGTCTCTATACAACAGGAAACCTTTTCTAAACGTTCACAGCTCTTGCCAGGTCTCAGGTGGCCACTGGGGGATTCCCTCTGCCCTCTGGGTACCTGCCTCTCACTGATCCTGCATCTGCTGCTGCATCTTCTGCAGCATCTCTTGCATCCGCCGTAACTGCGTGAGACACAGAAGAGAGAGTTAGAAGGGGACCTGCTGATCCACCCCGGGGGCAGCCCCTTGGAGCTGGCACAGGGATCCCTCAGGTAGAATTAACTCCTGCCTGAGCAGAGGCTCACACCTGGATCTGGGGTGGGCTGGAGCCACATTTCCCTGTCAGGAAGCCACAGCTTTCACACCCTTCCTCCACCCCAGGAGCCCGTGATGGTGGGAGGCAGGAGTGGGAAGACTCAGAGCAGCCTCTATGGGACAACCCTGGAGAAAGGCCTCAGATTCCAGCTCCAGTGCCCAGGAGGCACAGGCAGAAATGGGTCTCACCTCCTCATCCTTCATCTTGATCAGCTTCTCTGTCTCAGTGTCAGGTGTTGGGAGAGGCAGAATGGGAATCGGGCTTTCTATCCTGTTGTCCTGAGTCAGCTTGCTGGAGAGATAGAGAGAGGAGGGAAATGCAGTCAGTCGTGGTTCAGACTGGCTGACTTTGGTGACACCACACAATGCCTGTCACTCCCCACAGCAGACCAGCCAGGTGGAAGGGCTGGGGGACAATCCAGCCCAGAGGTGTGGGATGCACTTGGACACAGGATGCAACCAAAGTCAATGACAGTTTTCAAAATACAAGTGTGTGGGTAGCTAACAGAAAACCCAAACCAGGCTTACATTGAGAGCAAACACAGAAGGGGCTGATATTTCCAACCACTTTTTGTAACTGCATTGGCAAGCTTAGCAGAGATATTTACAGACAATTTATCTGGCCTCTTTTGGCTCTTCTGTGCATGTGCCTATACATACACGCAGCATCAACACAAACTATCAGCATCCCTGGTGCATCACATGCTCACCATAGTCCTTTTTGGTTTTCCAGGAAGATAAAACCAGAGGAACAGTTTAATCTCTGCAGGTCTGGTAACAAAGCCTGCCCCCCTCTTCAGGAGGTGGGAGGCAGGAAACAGGCACAGCACAGCAGCATTGCTGTGAGGGCTGGGGGAGCACTTTAGTGCAGGTGGGGACAGAGAAAAGGAGGTGACTTTCTTCAAAAGTCAGAGGAGTTCTCAGTAGGTGAGGAGAGAATGACAGTAGCCAAAGACGTTTAGGCTGAAACTGGAACTTCAAGATGTCACTTGCAGGCGTTCACCACTTGGAGTCACCGTTGGCTCATTATTGAGACGGTTCCTATCCCGGAGATTGGGATCTGCTCCCAGAACGGCTCTCTAGAAAGGGTCCTGCTCTGGTTTTAAGAGACTTGTTCACTGGCATGGAACTAACCATGGCGTGAGAAACGGTACCAAAATGAAGCTTTTCCTAAACTTAGCAATTGCTTTTCATCGTGCTCTTCTTTTAATAGATCACAGCCTACCTAAAGAGCAGCTGTGACACCGCTCACGCAGCTCTAGCATTTAACATAGTTATTTTGGGACTCCACATACTCACTGCTGAAACAAACAGGCTTGTCTGCTATGCAAAAGCACTGGGACACACAGAGGATGTGCCAACCTGCACGTCGGCACACACCGGGGCTGCTCCCTGCCGAGCCACAGCCATTTCTGCCCTGCAACGTGGCAGCAGAAGCACCAGCCAGGTCCAGCAGGAAATGAAATGCAGGGGATGGCTCACAGCACAGAGCCAAGGCCTACTTAAAGAGGAATTTTTTTACCAGTGTATCAGTCTTGGAAAAACAGAAGTCTCAAATGAGAAGCCTGTGCTGCCTTCTCTCTTCTGTTTTTTGATCATTGTGACTAAAACCATGCAATGGGAAGACAATGCAGACAAATCTTTGGAGATGTGTCATCTCACTAATTGCCTGGGCTCTGTTGTGGAACAGTGGCATCCCAAGGGTCATGCTGTCATTTGGACAGAACTGCAGACCACAGAGTGCCTTCCTCTTTGGCAATGCACTCAGCTATCACTCACCAGAGTTAGTTTATCCCATTTTATTAGGCTAGATATATTTCACCCAGTGCTAGAAACAGCTCTTCAAAAGAATCTTCAGGCCTATTTCCCAATATCTGCAAGGGGAATCCTCAGACAGGAACACAAATTCCCAGAAGCCTTCCCACTATGGGTTCAAGGCTGTGAAACATGCTTGGATTTACTCTTTCAGTTCCCAGTGCCACTGCCCCGGCTGCAGCCCAGCACGTCCCCAGCAGAGTCACAGCCTCCTGAGCGATGAGCTTTGTGAGACCCCTCCCACTGTGGGTGGGACCCACCTGGTCATTTGCTGGATGCACTGAGCTCGGTAGTTCTCATAGTGGACATCGCAGGTGACGTCCTTCAGGTCGTGCATGTGTGTTCGGATCAGCATGTTCCGCAGCTTCACGAAGTCGCAGTGTGCCTGGTTTTCCACTGAGGAAGCAAAAACGGGAGAGTGGATGTCACAACTCACCAGCTCCCCCCAGGAAGGCCCTTCTGCCTCCTGGCACCCAGGCTGGATGAAATCCCCACCCCAGAGCTCCTTCCTCATCCTCCCCACAACCCGCTGCCTCCACTGCCCTGGCACAGAGCATTGTACTCTGCATTTCTCAGTGCTGAGGCCACACTGCTGAAGTCACTGTGTTCCCAGGACTTTTTCTGGGAAAGAGGATTAATTAAGCATGTACAGAGAAGATCCCAGGTACATGACATGTCACTGTTATAACCAGAGTGAGCACAGCTGGTGGCTGGAGGCAAATTGCTTTTCTTGTCAGAATTTAGGACTTATCAAAAGGCCCCTGTAGACAAAATCAGCCCCTGAGGAGCAAGGCCAAGAGCAGGCAATGGAGAGCTCAAAGAGCTGCTGTTGCCATGGGGAGCCTGGCTCCAGACAGCACTGTGGGAAGCGCTGTGCCTGCCATGGTGCTCTCCATTTACCTCTCTGCAGGGCTGGGGGAAGCCAGCTGTGTCAGGCACAGGGGCTCACAAAGTTGATCCTACTGCCAAATGCCAGCCTCCCAACAGGCCCAGTCCCTTTTGGAGCCAGCAAGGGAGCAGAGCCAGCAGCTGGGCAGCCAGCACCACCAGCCACGAGTGCACGCACAAGCTTTTGGGATCAAAAGCTGCAAAGCCTAAAGCAACAAACCGGCATGGGGGAGTCAGCAACAGCAAAAGCCATTCCAGCAGTTTTTCTGCCAAAGGGTTTATGAAATTTCTCCCTTAGAAAGGAATAAAGTCGGAGACAAACACATTGTGCATCAGCACAGCCTCCAGCATTTACAGGAGAGGCAGCAGAGGAGGGAACGCAGGAGGGTTTATGATTGTTTGGCTGAAGGCAATGGCTTCTCCTCAGAGACTAAATGGGCAATGCCCAACCTCCTCCCTTAGTAAGAAGCCATGTCCTAGTGCATATTATAGCCCAGGCATTCTTCCACTCACACTGGAGCCTCTCTTCTTCAGTCTGTCATGGGAGGGTTATTGCTACACTCCCAGGAACAGACCTCCTCAGCCAGTCCCAGTTACTCTGTCTTACCCCGCCTTGTCCCCTGCCATGTGCCAAAGGTGGCACAGACAGTTCCAGCTCTCCCCTGCCATCCCTGCTGTGTCTGCCTGTCCTTGCCATGTCCCTGCCTGCCCCTCCTCACAATGCCAGCTGCCAGGCTCCATGCTTACCTTCCACAATGCCCCAGGGGTAGAGCCGTCCACGGACTCGCTGGCCTTTGGCCTCCACCACCGTGTTACTGCCGATGACAGCGAAGGGAGCGCTCTCCTGGAACGAGAGGCACTGCTGAGCCCAGCCCAGCCCCACGCTGCCCACGGGTCCCTTTGCCAAGGGCCAAGCTCAGGCACAGCAGAGCAGGAGGAGGAAAGGCACAGGGATATCCACACATACCACCAGTTGTAGGGAAAAGCCTAAGGCACTGGGATCTACAGGCAGCCTGATTGCCAGCCTGACCTCAGCTGTCCTGAGGGAAGCTGTGTCTCTGCAGGTACCTGCATCCTTTCTCAGAGGGGAAGCTCTATAAGGAAGCCAGGGACAAAGAAGCTGGGACACCAAGCAAGTGGGACAATGTAGGCTGACAGCTTGTCCAGGCAGGGATGTACAGGCTGTGCTCTCCTCTGCTCAGAAGGGACTCAAAGCCCATTGCCTGCCTGAGGCAGGAGAAACTTCATGCACACACAGGACTGGCTCAGCTTGAGAGAGGGTCAGGACTGGGCTGCTAGGGCCTCCAGACATGCCTGTATGATCATGTTGTGTCCCCTCATAGAACTTATTTGTCATGGAGCCAGACTTCCCCGTCCTCTGCTGAGCAGGTTCCTTACCTTCAGCTCTCTGTCTTGCTGCTTGAACTCCTCATCTTCATCAGAGTCACACTCAGGGAACTGGTACACTTTAATACCAAATTTATCAATCTCTTCACGGATCTGTGATCGGGCAAGACAAAACCAAAAGGATTTAAAACTGAATAATACAGAAATACTGGGTTTATTTTGTTTGTGCTACCATGGGTTTCCTATTCCTACAGATGGCAAAAGGAACTGATGTTTCTTCTAGAGTTGGCCTCTCTGTTGACACCTCTTCCCTTCTCACAGCAGAGCACTGCTGCAGCTACATTTGCAGGCACTGTATATATAAATACATCTATACACACAAACAAGCTATACAGACACATAAATACATATGTATCTCCCCTCCCTCTTCAGCCCATCCTTGCTGCCACATCAGAGATGCCCCTGCAGGGAAAGAGCAGCTCACCCTCTCTTTTAGCTTCCGGATCTCAGAGGGGATCAGGCAGTCGGCTTTGGCAATCAGGGGCACGATGTTGACCTTCTCATGCAGAGCCTTCATGAACTCCACATCCACAGGCCTCAGCCTGCAGCAGGGATGAGGAGGGACACAGTTAGCAAGGACAGCATGGGCAGCTCCCCCTCCAGCCTCTCACCCACCCAGCACTGACAAGGGAAAAGGACAGCACTGACACAAGGGCCTGCAGCAGCACTGGCACAGCCCTCAGCTAGGACTGTACCTTCAGGAACTGTCTCCAATTTTAGCTGCTGAATGTCTCATAGTGACACAGGCTGGGCATTTGCTTCCCTGAAGGCCAAATACTGCCCAGGCCACAGCCTGGGGTCTCCCTCCAGCTGTCCTGTGCCACCAGCAGCCAGTGCAGTCCCTCCAGCTGCTCCAGACTAGGCTGACACGTGGGCCAGCAAGGGGCAGGGACTGAAGGCAGCTTAAAACTCCCCTTCCTATGCATCACTCAGGCTTGGCTAGATAGAACATACAGGTCTATGTGGTATTGTCTCTCCTGATTTCCAAAACAGGCTGTAAGGCCTGAGGGAGATCTGATCTGCCTGATCACAGGCAGTATGTCATGCCAGCGAGGGAGAGGCAGTGGTGTGATGCTCAGCTGAGGGAGAGCAACCAGCTCTTCTCCTGTGCCATCATCCCTGACAGGGTACAAGCTACTATAGGGCAATCCTAGGGACCCAGGGTCGTCCCTCTGGACTGAGTCACCCCCCAGGCCTGCAGTGTGGGCTCTCACCCGTGCCCGAAGGGAGAGATGAAGTAGAGGCAGCAATGCACTCGGTTGTCCTGGATGTTCTTCCGGTTCAGGCCACTCTCATCACGGAAATACTGTTCAAACTGCTGGTCAATGTAGTCAGTAATGGGCTTCCAGCTGGGAAGGGCAATTCAACGAAAACAAAATCATGAGTTCAACATGACAGTGTCTCCAGTGACTCTGAGTCCAATGACTAGAAGGAAGGCAGCAGAGCCCTGCTCACCACTCAGTGTTGTTAACAGCATCTCCGAAGCCTGGTGTGTCCACGATCGTCAGCTTCAGTTTGACACCCTTCTCCTCAATGTCCACCGTGTGCTTGACAATTTCCACTGTTTGATTGATTCTCTCTTTGAACAGGAACACGTGAGTTAAAACCAGGCAGTAACACTGGGGATCCCCACTCACACCCATAACAAGCCAGCTCCCTCCTTATCACTGAGCACAGGGAGTAACATGGGTCTCAAAACACCCTGATCATCCTCTAAGGAGCCCCAGGGAGTGGTACTGTGAGAGGCCAGCAGCAGGCAGACAGACTCTGAGAAGACCCACAAATCTCTGAAGTGCCTGTAGCCCAGCTGCTCGGAACATCTGGTCCAGTCACTGGGGAAGGGGAACCCATACCACACTCCAGCATCCAAGAGCAAAAGATAAATATTAACATCTCAACAGAAAGGGTTAGTGCTGCTTTACAGCCTCATCTTCCCTTCCCAGGACAGAAGAGGCCTACAGCCAAGCCCTTTTTGTGGGAATACCAATGCTTCTGCAGACACAAGGGACAGCAGGGTCACAAACAAGAGGGCTGGGATCCAATGAGCCTATAGCTGCTGCCAAAGCAAGGAACGAGTACTAGTCCTTAAGACAGTCCTATTCACCCCTCTTTGTCCCCAACTTACCCTCTGCATTGAGGAGCTTTCTGTCTTTGTAGAGGTCTGTCAGGAACAGGCTATTCACCAGAGTGGATTTGCCCAGGCCCGACTCTCCTAATTGAGAGAGCGCAAAGGGGAGGAGGAAAAAGCAAGGAACATGACCCTCTAATTGACTTACAAATGCAACTCTGAATAAGGCTTTGAATCCTGAGCCAGAGGAAGTGAGAGAGACGAGCTGTCAGGAGCTGTTTATTGGCATTACATTTTTCCAGCAGTGGGAGGACTTTTGCGGCAAGATGTCTCAATCCTTGTATAAATGTGATCTCCCAACTCCCCCATCCTCCCTCTCCTTCCCTGCCCTCAGTCCCTGCCTGGCTGTGCCTTCACCACCCAGAGACACTGCTGGAAGAGAAGCTTCCTGGCTTGGGTTATGAGGGGCCAGGAGGGGCCTGTTTCTCCTGAAGGAACTGCTACAGGCTGGGGAGAAAAGCAAGGCCTGAGCCAAGGACCAGAACAGAGCGAGGGGAGGATCCAGGCACTGTGGGAGCACCCACGGGAAGTGAGGAGAGCTGGCTGCATCCACGTACCCACCACGTGGCCCAGCCACCCCCATCCACAGGCAGTCTCACCTGCAACCATCAGGGTGAAGTCGAATCCCTTCTTCACAGATTTCCTGTGGACCTGGTTCGGCAGAGTGGCAAAGCCCACGTACTGCTTCTCATGGTCCTGCAGGGCAGAGGTGCACGGGAGCAGGTCAGGGTGTGCCACCCCTTCTGCCTGAGCCTCACACAGCCACAGGGGTTTGGACTCAAAAAGCCCGTGGGGCAGAGCCAGGGGCTGGAGGAGAGGCCAGTCCCTGCCCTGGCAGCAGTGCAGGGCACGGCCCACACCTGCTCTGGGCTCAGGGACTTGGTGTTTCCCACAGGTGGGCATGGAGGGAGGGACACCTCCTCCCAGCCTCAGGTCTGCTCCCCAGCACAGAGGGCACAAGGCAAAAGGCACATCCCACCCTTCCCAGCAGAGAGCACATCCAGGGCTGCTGCTGACACACAACCTCTCTAACTCTTGGCTTCTCCTGCATAGTCGAAGGCTCCCTTCACAGCAGGGTCACCAATTGCCACCTCTCTCCAGGTCATTTCCATATCCCTCCCTCCGGAGGCACGTGTGCTCAGCTCTGTAATTAGCACACCAAGGCTTGTGCTGTCCTGAGCCGTGCCTAAAGAAAGGTGCAGTGGCTCAGCTTCTGCTTGACCTGAGAGGGGATTATTTCTTGCTGTGTCACAGCCACTCCTGGCTGAGTAAGAGGAAATCCTGAATAATCGCTTGTATTATTTCTCAAGAGACTGAAGTTCAAGGAGCATGGCAAGTGGAAAGATATGGAAGTATTGTTAACACAGCTGAGATGCTTTTAGTGAGTGAGGGTGCTCCATTTAGTATTACAGGAGTCTTACCTACTGCCCAACCACCCCCAGACACAGCCCCCTGTCACTGGGCACTCTCTCACAGCACAAAGCCACCCCACAAGCCTGGCACACACTCTATACAAGCACACTAAACCATTCACAAATGCCTGAGCTAGAGACATGATAGATTCCACTTTTCAACATCACTGAAAATAATCATACCCTTCAGATTCACACTACAGAAAAATCCACAGAGCCAGGAGTTCCTCGAAACTGGCCCCAGCTTTCACTCAGCCATGGATGCCTTCAAGCACACGATGGTCCTCCCCCAGTTCTCCAGGCACAGCAGGGAAGACCTCTGTTCCTAAGTTTAACTATCTCTATTCCTGGGCCACACACTCAAAAAACCACAAAGTACAACCCAGTGTATTGGGCTCAGGGCAATGCTGACTTGCCCATATCTCCACACTGCAACTGGGCAACATCAGTCCTGAGCAGCAATCTACAGCCTTTGGCTGCACATCCACCTGGGTGAGCATCCTCAGCCAGACTGCAAAGTTTCAGTGGAGACGTTGAGCTGGGAGGGTAGAGTCTCCTCCTCCCAACTTATGGCTGCTCTGGAGCTGCCCACTCAGACAGAAGGGACATGACTGATGGCCATCGTGGCCTAAGGACTCTGTCCTTTAGCACGGTCACTACCTGTTAGAAATTGAAGTTTGGTTTGGGTCTAAGACTTGGTCATTGCACCCTGATAGAGTGACTGAGGGCTCTGGTCTCCCTCACCTCCCTCCCTTCCTAACAGAGCTGAAAGCAATACTGTTTCACCACCCCACAATCCAGAAAGGCAGGAAGGGACAGAGAAAACAAAATCAGAGAACCGGGGAGAATTACAGAGTGCCCAAAGCGCTCCACTGGCAGCTGTAATGACTGAGCTAAAAGGCAGTGACATCCCAACGCAGCAGTGCAGCGAGCAGCACTGAGACCCCGGGGTTCTAAGAGACAGCAGTTCTGACGAGCTGCATTCCACAAAGCAGTGCCTGCCTGGGAGACACCATGAACTCCCACCCAAAATGCTCAGTAAAGGGCAAACACAAGGTGTGAAAAGCAGAGTGAGAAACGTGATAATGGCAAGGTCACAAAAACAAGAAAGAAAAGATTGCTTCCAGCCTGTGTCCCTCAGTGCCAAGGCTGTGTCTCCTCCTGGTGAAACACATCCATGAACACAACTGAAGGGGACAGGTGACAGCCCACCCCTCACAGTGTAAGGTCCAGTGTTCCCCAGCAAGCACCACAAATAAACAAATTATTTCCCTTTGTGCCTCTCCTGCCCTGATCTCTACCAGACTTTGGAGAGACAACGATCACCTGCTCTCTCCAGTGACTCGACATGTGAAATAGTACTAGTAATGTGCTAATGAAACCATAGCTGAGGCATGGGGTGTGTTTCTCTTGTTTTCTTTGGTTTTTAACCTAGATGACTAAGGGCTGACAGTGGAGACACTGGAGAGCTGAGCTCTGGTGCAATTCCCCTCACTTCTGCTGGGTGTAACTGGCTGAACCTGATCTCTCATTTCTGTTCAGCCCAACCAAGAGAGTGTGGATTTACCATACCTCTGGCTGCCTCTCCATAGCTCGCTGGAATCACCACAGTTGAAATGAGCAAATCCCAGCTGGTGAAGGACACTGCCCTTTACCCAGCACTCATGCAGTCATTCCCCTCACAGGAAGGAAGGTCAGTGCTGAACGCAATACTAAGAGAAGAGCTCCCCTCACTGTGGGAGGCAGCTGGAGCTGCGAGAGGAAAAAGCCCTGTCCTCAGCCACCTGTCCCTCTCACCAGCCATGAACACACTGCAGAGCCCTGTCAGGGGCCGAGGGCCAGTGTGTCTGCCAAGGGCAAAGGCAAGAGATCCAGGGGGAATTCTGAGGAGGGATGCCCTGCTTACAACAGCCCTCTCTCAGGGACAGCAGCATGGTCCCTGCACCACAGCCAGCCCTGACCTTCCTCATCAGGGCTTTTGTTTGTTCCTATCCCAGACATATTCAGGTACAGTGACAGGCACATGCCACTGTCTCTGCCAGTGTGCCAACATCAACAAGGCACTTAAGGGGCCCAGTGTGTGCCTTGCTCTAAGCTCTACACCACTCACTACCTCTGCTAGACCCAACATGGACACTATCAGCACAGCAACTGTGCACAGGATGGGGAGCACTGAAGAGGGTTAGAGGTCTGGGAGGGCAACTGAAGGAGGCAGGAAGCTTTCTGGGTTGTGAAACGCTAAAACCCATTACATAGATGAGAGGCTCAGACTAAGGCAGTTCCTGGAGGCCTCACAGCCCCCTCAGCGTGCTCTCAACCCTCACAAGCCAGCTCCCATCAAGCTGACACAAGCCAAGACAGCTGGTCGCTGCACGGTGCTTCCCTTGCCTGCTCCAGCTGTCGGGAAAGGGCCCTGGCCAGCCGAGCCAGCAGCGCTCTGGCACAAGGAGCCCCTCTCCCCACCGCCTGCTCCACGGTGCTGCCTTTGTTCCTGCTGCCATCCCACCCCACATGCCTGGGAACGTGCCCCACGCACGGCAGCAGAGGCCACCAAGAGCTGTGGCCAATCTTTAGGACTCTGTCACAAACCAAAGCACCCCAGGCCAAGCAAAACACGCCCGTACTCTCCCTCAGCACACACTCGCAGGTTGGTCAGACATGACAGCAACATGTCACATCCTCACATCCTCCAACACCCAGTTGAGGTGGCCAGGGCTCCCTGGAAGGGAGCTCAAGCCAAGCAACAAAGCCTCGGTGGGTTCAAGGCTGTTCCTGTTGTGGGGACAGGAACATTCGGGATCTGTTGCTCAGAGGAGAAGCTATCCCAGTACCGAGGTGTTGGCAGGGCTGTGTGTACCCCCAAGGCAGGGCACACTGCACAGCCTCCCATGCTCCTGTCCTTCCCCATTCCCTCCTCACCTCTCTGGTGGGTGTGCTGTTTAAGCCAACCCAGGACTCATGTGACTTCTCCATTCAGCCAGGGGATAAATGAGGCCTTGCTGGGTATACTTTAAAGGGCTAAAATTAAATGCCATGGGAGCACAACAAATCTGAAGAATAGCCCCTATCAAGGTCTGGAGCAAACGCCATAAATGCCGGAGCTGTGCTAGGATGCTGGTGCCTCTGCCTCCACTCCTTCAGGGGGAAGGGGCCCTCTGGGTGCCACAGCCCCCAGCACAAGCCATGCAGCTCCCTCCCGGGTGGCCTTTCCTCCAGCCCTTCCTCCGGCCAGGCACGGCCGCCACATCCGCGTCCGCACGAACCAGCCCAGCCCAGCCCAGCCCCGGCGGAGAGCCAGACCCTCCGCTCCCTTTCATTGCAGAAAGCTGCACAATTTCGTAACACAAACAGCCCCCGGGGCATCTGCCGCGGACATCTGCTGCCTCGGGGCCGGGGCTGAGCACCGCAGGCTCAGCAGAGCCACTCGCCCACCACCAGCGTTTGCTGCAGAGAGGGAACAGCGGCCGGCAAAGCACGGCATTAACACGCTGCTAATTAACACAGACCGGCACACACAGCGCTGGCTGCTGCCCTGAGCCCCGCCAAGCACACGAACGCCATTCGGAGAGGGAATCAGCGCACGGAATAACCCGCAAAAGCGCCGCTCGTGTCCCCGCTGTGCCGCTCGCTCCCGCGGGGGTGCTCCCCTCCTCTCTGTCCCCGCCATCCCTCCCTTACCGCTGCCTCTCCGCTCCTCTGCTCCTCAGAGGGCTCCTCTTGAGCCGCACACGCCTGCTCGGGCACCATCCTGCCCCCCCGTGTCCCCGCTGCTCCCCGGATCGCTATAAATAAATACACGGCTGTACCTTCAGCTTGCCCGGGTGGCTCCGCTGTGCCTGCGTGCGGGGGGACAGCAGCCGCTCCACCAGCCGCTCCTGGATGATGATCGAATCCATAGCCGCGGCTGCCAGGACGGACGGACAGCCACCGCGGGCCAGCAAAAAATCCCCAACCCATGTGTTCCCTCCCAGCCTTCGCTAAATCCATGCGGCAGCCCCCCCGCCCACGCGTGCACACACACGCAGGGCTGGCTCGGCTCGCCCCGGTGCCGAGGCGAGGCGAGGAGGAGAAGCGGGGAGAGGCGAGGAAGGGCGAGCAGGCTCCCAGGCAGCTGCCCGGGGATTTCCTGCCTCCGCCTGTGCCGCGGGAGGAGCCTGGAGCGGGGACAGGACAAAGGCCACCGCGGTGTCCCCGCAGTGTCCCGCGGAGCGGCCGTGCACGCACCGGATGCTGCCCCTGCCATCAGCCTGGCTCCGCCTGACAGATGGGCTCATTCTGCTGGAGGATTCCTTAGATATCTCGCCTGGCGCAGCCCGGACAAAGGTTTGCTGGAGGAAGCCTGCTCTCAGCAAAACGGTGCTAGTTCTGGCTGTGTGGGTGAAGGTNCGTCGTAGTCCTGGTTGATGTGGATCTGCTTCCATAATCTGCAGGTTCTGTTGTCTAGTCCAGACTCTACTACAGCCTCATCTCTGAATCCAATTGGAGTAGCAAATTGGAGTTATTCTGGATCTTACAGCAACCACTTAAGCTTTGAAGACATTTCAGAACAAGGAAGAATCTGTGTGTTTGTTAAGCAAACAATCCCAGCCCAGCAACAGCCCAGCACACCAGAAAAGTCATTTAAACCTCAAGTCTGGGTTCTGAACCTCACCTATAAGACCTGCTTTCCACCTTTCTGTGCAGCCATAGAAACCAACTGGAGGGTTAATACCACAGCATGTATAATGAAGTGACAGGAGATGACAGCACTGGTGGTGCTGGAGGAACCTGTCCCTTGCCACACGGCTCCCTGAGCAGCTTTCTGCTTACCAATGGGAAGGACACATTCAGCCATACTCCTGCCTTGCTCCCAGCCAGAGCTCCCGCTGCTTCTCTGGGAACTGCAGGTCTCTGGCAGTGGCTCCACAGAGCTCCTGACCAGCAGGGCCTGTGCTGGTCACCCCTGGGCCACAACCCAGGACCCTCCACCACACACCCCAAGTCTGGCTGACACCAGGTTCTCACATAATGTACTGAGTCACTACAAGGTCCAGTGGCCTGAAGTCTGGAGGAGGTTGAGCATGGAAAGGTCTTAGAAATATACCACATGCTGAAAAAAGGAAAGAAGAGGGGAAAAAACACAGTGTTTTACCTATGCTGCCATCCTGCAAGCTGAGGGAAGGCAACCTCACAGGCACAAGGTCCTAAAGGCTGAGAAAAAATAAAGAGAAAACTGGGAAACACTTCCAGAGCAGGAAAACTCCCACCATACAGCAGCTGTCATATCACATGCATGAAGCCCTTCTCCAAACCACCCTGCTCTGCCAGCAGTATCCTTAAATTACTCCCAATTGAGTCGGCATGTAACAGTTAAGCAGAAGGTTTGAGATCCAGGTGTGGCAGAATTGCCATTGCTCAGAACACATCCCCATTCAGCGGCTCTGCCCCTGCTCTGCAGCATTGCTCCATTCTTCAGGAAGTCAACAACCCTACACTGGTCTCCCAGGCCAGTGGTAGGCCAAGCCATGCTCACAACACCTTCTTTTGCCTCCTGGATTCTCCATACCTAATCCACTATCGGGGTCTGCAGCTTGCACACAAGCGAGGATCGGTGATGGTAACATGCTGCCTGTGCTGGGCAGCAAGAGCGAGGGCTTGTGGCACACCAAAGATGCATCTTACTTGAGATAACAGGAGGTTTCACACCAGTCCTTCTACACCATAAACCACAATAGCTGCAAGCAAATCCTCTCCAACCCCCATGTATTTCATGGCTTGGTCTGAGGGCCACAGGCCACATGGCCACGAACCACAAGTATCTTCTAAGCACACATGGAGACGCACTGTGTCCCCACCAGCCCACTGCACCAAATCAGAGCATTCCTCTGAGCTAGGATCACAGATGAAGTCAACAATGACTAGGTTGCGACAAAACCACAGTGTTGTTCATGGCTCCAGGAGCCATGCTGACAGTGCAGAGAGGAACAAGGAACCACTGTCTCCTAAGCCTTGAGCTCTCACAACTTATACATGCTTTCAGGACTGGCAGTCAGGGAGGGATTCCAGTCAGGAGGCCTGAGAACTCAGGCGATTAGGGAAAGCAACCCAGAATAGTAGGTCTTGGCTACAGAGAGCGTCTTAAGGATAAGAGAGCAATGCTATGGCTTCCAAAATGCTGAAGAACAGTCAACTGGTCCCAGATTCTTCTGTCCCTCCTAGAGATGCTCATCTTTCCTCCTCAGAGTCACCAAACCATAGATGACAGACTCTTTATGTCCCTCATGACATACCCAGAGCTGTTGGCTCAGGCTGGTCTGTGTGCAAACTTCCCTAAGACAGACGAGCCAATCTTGTTCCACCCCTGTCCTGATCACACTCTTCTCTTTCCACACAACCCTCGGAAATGCCCAGTGTAAACCCTGGCCTGCTCCTCCAACAAGAAATCTGATGTACAACATCCTTAAGAGAGGAAAAACAGCACACAGGACATTTCCCTTGCAGTGTGCAGCAGAGCTCAGCAAGGAAAGTCTTTGCCCTTTGATCTAGAGCAAAACCAAAGGCATTTTCTTCCTCTCCAGGCAGGTGTGAGCAGCGGCACTCAGTGGTGAATCAGGCTGCACAATCCAGGGTTCTGACTTCAGAGTTTGTCCTGACCCCAACCTGCCATACAGTCAGCAAGGGCAACACAGGCTTGGGGTGCACCAAGTCCATCCCAGCTCATGGACCAGCTCTTCTCTGTCAAACTGTGACAGCAGAGAGGTCCCCACCCACAGGGGAGCTGGTTTCTGGCAGATATGCTATGACCTAGGGACTGCAGTGCTCAGGCTCCATCCTTGGTGAACAACCAGGAACACGTCATGGAAGGAAAAATCTTCAGCCTGATCTGGACAGATGCTCTTGAGTATCACAGAGCCAGGAAAGAGGGTCCCACCAGGGATGCACCCAGCCAGGCTGGCCTGAGCAGGAAAGCTGTGAAACTGCATATCCATGGCTTGGCAGCGCCAGCACAGCCACGTAATAACAGCATTTATGTTTCTTCCTCTGAAGCAAAGCTATTTTCAGAATTCCCCACAGAAGGGAATTTTTCTTCCTGTCTGTTTTCTAGGATGACAGGAAGGGCAGTTCCAGAGGAGCTGTTTGCTCAACTGGAATGGGAGCAGCAGCAGCAGGCAGTAAAACCACTCCCAGCTTGGACCAGAGCAATGGAGGCTGAGGAACTGCAGGGATCTTCCCTGCAGGTGCAGAGCTGGGGAACTCCAGGGCTCAGTTCCCACCTTCTTCTCCTGCTGCCTCCTCTCCCACTACATGGAAAGTCAGTGCTGACCTCAGACAGATGAATCTCACGGGTATCACAAGGTCTGAACTCTGCTGCTCCATCACCAGCAGAGCTGCACACTCACCCTGAGGCTCCTGCTGACCTGATCCAAGGGAAAATGCCTTGCTGATCTACACTCTGCTGATTAATTTAACCTTGAACTTGCAAGCAAGGCTCCATGTGAATGGCTACTGGGAGCATCAGGGCCCTGACACTTTAGGCAGGTTTCATTCTTTCATGCTCAGGGAAAAGAAGATACCAGACCAGAGAGGAAGAAAGCCCAAAGCACAGGATTAATCCCCCTGTACATTCAGTGCCACAAGCACAATCCACACAGCAACCAGATCTCATCTTTTCTTTTACCTACCCCACAGGTCAAGCTTTAATTTCCGCTCAAGGATCACTGCTGCTTTGTCACCTAATCCCTCCAGAAATCTATCAAATTCCATTTCAAAGGTATTTGTGCTCTCGGCCTCCACTTGAAGTGCCTCGTGCTTCCCAAGCTGCACTGTGTGACTCATGCACACTTCCACTTCCAGCTCTCAAAAAGGACCCACGATCACAAATTGCCTCCTGCTTGTTTAAACTCGTGACTCGCTCTGGAGCGGGTTCACGGCGCTTCTCACACACTCCGCTCCTCGTTCAGGGTAACCTGCACGATGCAGCAAGCCGGAGGTGGCTGGATCTGCTTGCCCAGCCTGTCCCGGGGCCGGAGGAGCCGCTGCGGTACCGGCGCGTTCCACGCGAGGGAGAAGCCGGTCCGTGGAAGGGTCGTGATGAGCCAGGAGAGCCCAGGCGGCTTAGGGCCGAGGGGCAGAGGTTTCCAAATTTAGCCTGTTCAGACAGGAGGAGTCACCGAGTGATGCAGGAAGGTCTGCGGCAACCTCGGCACTGCTGCTGCTCATCTCTCTCCCTGCTTCATCCTCCAGCTCTGCACAAATCAGGCTTAAATAGAATCCCAGCCTCTCATCTCAAAGCTACAGCTGGGAAAAACAGAGAGAGGAACATAGCAGAACCCTGCCAGCCCTGGGAAGCCAGGAACAGCAACACTTGGGAGACAAACAGGTACACATTGCTCCGTGGCACAGAAGCTGGCTGGGCTGGAGCTGTTGGGTAGGACAGAATAGAAAATAATGGTGATTTATCCTCTGAAATGGAAGGGCACTGCTTCTTCCAGCTCTCAGGTTCTCCACCCAAATGACAAGAGCATCAGCGGTTTTGGAAGCTCTTGATGCATGAACAGGAGAAGGCTGGGGACAGGATCCTACAGAAGGTCCAGTTTAAGTTACAGGTAGTGGTCCCAATCCTGCGATCCTTACTCACCGAGTAGTCCCTTTGCAATAGAGACGACTGCTCACGTGAGTAAGGGATGCAGGATCAGGCCTGTCTACCAAAGAGGCTGAATTCTGAACTGGAGAGGACATCACAACCTCTGAGCACTGCAAGACATGCCTGATCCAGTGGGATTTAATCCAAAGGCATCACCGGGGACACCGTCCAGGCTGGGGCACCACACCTGCGGACAGCACACTGAGCACCAACCATGGAGAGCAAGGCAGGGGACAAGTAGGATGGGAAAAGGGATGCTTCAGTCAAGCTGGGATGCTCCTGGTTCATCCCCAGTTCATCTATCTCAGATACTCCCAGGTCTGCAAGGTCTTTCTTAACCCAGCTGTCCTCCCAGCAGGCTCCTGAAAATAGCATTGGGAGAATGAAAGCAAATTGCCTTGGGACAGCTCCCAACTTCTATCTGGATCTCCCAGCTATAATTAACATAACTTTAGGAGTAGCTGATGCCCACAACAGAGGAGAATAAGCCCCCTCGTAGCTCACCAAATGATTTTTAATTCCAATAGTTAAGGGGGAAAGGGCAGCTCTCTAAAGCAACCTTCAGTCCCGCGAGGCACCCAAGGAGAAGAAAGCTGGCCTTAGCCTGTGGGAGCAATAACCCCAAAGGAGGTAGAGACACCTTCTCTTTCCCAGAGTGCCTCCTGTAGGTCTCCATTCAGCGCTCAGACGCTCAGGGTCCACACTCCCACTCCCTCCCTGCTGTCACTGCCCCTGTGCAGTCACACTCAGTAACACAATGCACAGTCCTTGTGCACGTTGAGACGGCAGAGGCACACGGGGACCTCCACCTTCCTTCCCTTACCCTCGGGCTTGCAGTACCAGCCCACCTGACCAAGATGAGCCTGCTGAGAGGGAGCCAGGCACTCACGCTCCTTCCTCCCTTTGTACCTGCACAGCTCTGCCCATTCTCCACCTCGCCCCGGCACAATCGTACCTGGCTGCAAAGCGCTGCCCCTCCACGCCCAGCACGGGGCAGTGTTCCCAGCAAACGCAGCTGTGTGGCTTCCAGTCTCACCCGCCTCCCCGTGATGTGCCGGACCATCTGCCGTCCCAGGGGGACCCCCAGGAGCCCGTTTCCCAGCCCCGCCACAAAAACAGTCTGTGCAAACGTCACTGCCCGCATCAGTCTGCCCAGCGCTGGGCCCTGCGTCGGGACTAGCGTCTGTTTTTGCAGATGGATAATTAGATTCCCTTTCTATTTCCTTTCCCCTCCTGATGGCTTCTCTGGCTGGCAGTTCCCCTGCAGCCCTGCACAATCCAGCAGCATTAGTCAGAGGGAAATTCTGCTCCCTTCTTCCCCTGGATGTTGCTCTTGGTTCAATATAAACAGCAGAAATGAACTCTGTGATGATTTGAGTGCTTCATTGCAGCAGCATTTGTCCTTTTCAGCCTGGCAAACACAACTTTCCCTCCCACACCTGCACCCTGCCCCTTCTCCCCAAGTGACACAGAAATCACAGCGTGCATTCAATGAGTGTGGCTGACAATGGGAAGCAATTAGCTAATCAGCAGGAATAAACAATCAGCTGGGCTGGGGTTTCAGCACACCTCCATTTATGAGCGGTGATGCAGAACACTCCTTTCGGGCAGGGCCTGAAGAAGCGTACCTGATTCTCAGCCATGGTGTGAGATGCTCTCAGAAAAAGATCATAACACCCTCCAGGAAACCTGAAGAAGAGATGGAGCAATGATAAAATTGGGGTAAATCAACAAAGACCTGTCTCTCAGAGTTCCTAGAGAAGGGAAGGGGTGTGTGCCCAGATGAAGTATCCACAGAGATCCTCACTGAGCATACAAGATGTTTGTCCTCCCCTGCCACTAAGCAGTGGCTTTCTGGGAAACAGTACTAGTACCTGAAGCCCTGCTGGCTGCACAAGCAGCCCCAGGACCTGCAGAGATGCACAGACACATCAACTCCACCTGAGAGAGGATGGCAGAGGAGTTATCCTGCTGGGATTCACAACTCCCCCACAGATCCCCCTCCACAGGAGATGTACAGACTGAGGTTTCCAGGGACAATCTGTAAATTCTGATCTCTTATACCCTGTACTGTACTGTGTTCTCCATGGGCAATGTCCTGAGTCCATGAAGAGCACAGACCTCACAGCTCTCCAATGCAAACCATCAAGACTTCCAGCAGCTCCACATTGCTGCCTGAGTTGGATGGCTTCTACTCTGCACCTGGCTGCAAAAACCAAACCACTGCTTGCCCCATGGAAGGGGCTCTGAGAAACCTTTTGGCAGATTTCAGGAGCTTGCAGCTGGCTCTCTCCCCTCCAATCCACGCCAGTCCACCGCTGGCTGCCCACCAAGAGCTGGATGGAGTGTCACCCAGCTGTGCCAGGCTCGCAGGCCACGAGGCCAGAGACACTGCAGCCCTTGAGCAGTCGGTGCCTCCTCCACCATTTGTGGCCTGGCTGGGCTTCCCAGGGCTGGCACAGGGCACACACCAGTGGCTGTGCTGGACCAGCACTGCTGCTGCACAGTGGCAGCATGGCTTGGTGTTCCCAAAGGCCATCACAGCCCTGGCTGCACCAAGAGGTCCCAGCACAGCTGTGCTGTGGGCCCTGGGCAGAGCCGCAGGACCAGCCAGGCAGACACAGAGCCTGGCAGTTTGCTGCAAGAATGAAGAAGAAAAGGTAAGGGCTGCAAGGCAGCTGGGGACCAGGACTGTTCCCCACTTCCCTGTGGCTGTGCAGCCATCCCGTGTTCACACTAGCTCCTTGTACCCTGCCAGCACAGACACCGAGGCCGTGCCTGGGTGGGGAGCCGTCAGAATAATCAAAAAGGGAATCAAGAGATGCTCTCCAACACCTTTCTCTCCCCTTCTCCCCCACCCACTTGCTCCAGCAAACACCAAGCCTGGTTACACCTTTGTGCACAACTTGCCACTTCCCTGTGCCCTGCAGCATGACTGGAGATTCACATTTTATTAAATGCTGTGATGATGGGAGAAAACTTCAAGTCACTGAACATCTAAATCAAACTGTGCTGTCAAAGGGAATTTAAACAAAGTCTCTTCCATGGCTAAGAGTAATAGTAACTACTGAGTGTTGTTTCTCCTTATCAGAGAGATGCTGACCAGTATGGAAAAAATGAGACTAATTAGCCTGAGTTTGTAGCAAAACAGAGCAAAAGACCTTGGGCAAGAAGGTATTTGGCTCAGAGTCTCAGCAGACATTGTGTTGGATACCAGAGAACTCTCCATGCCCTTCCATAATACAGGTGTGAATTGCAAGGTCTGGAACTCACAGTAAGGATGACCACATGGCTCATTTACCAAGACTGATGGACACTGACAGGTCCTGATGGCTCCGTGGTACCCAGATGAACGCCCTGTCTGAGGCTGCTGCAGGACACACCACACCTCTCTGTGCTGGGAGGCCGGCTCAGCAGTCACACTGCTCCTGCCACAGAGGGGTGGTGACAGAGCCGAGGGCCAGCACACCAGCCTTGTCTGCCTCAGTCCAGCCCCAAACTTCATTAGCAGGTTTGCAGCAGTGAGAGATTCCTGCTGACTGCTGAGATGGTGCCATCTGCTTCCATTTATGTGCTGGCTCACAGGAGCAGCTACAGAGCAAAGGCCTCCAAAGAGACTTTGCTCTCCTGAGCAAATGGGGACTGAGCAGCCAGCCAGTTGAGACAGAGGCTGAATTCACCCACCTCACACCTGGGAGACACAGCAGCCCTCCCACTGTGGCTTTGTGACCGAGCTCCATCATACACCCACTCACAGGCCACCTCCCTGCAGGCACAGAGGACTTGCTCCCAGCACACAGCACAACTGCACTGACTGCTCCACATGGCACCACACCAGAGGAGGAGTTGCCAAAGCTATTCCCACATCTCTTGGTCTGCCCTCTACAAAGCCAAAAGGAATCTCCCACTGATAAGCCAGGATCACAAAATTAATAGCTACCAGGATCTCTTTCTGTATCATGCTGCACAAAGAAATCTTTTCCAAGACACATTTTTCATGCATTCATTTTTATGTACATGCTGCTCAGGTCAACCTACCCCAAAAAAGAGCATGATGTGCCTGTGGAGCCCTAGACAGCACAAAAGTACAAAGCAGAGTGGAGATGAAAACAGCAGCAGCATGTAGCACTAGGCAGCTTCTAAAAACAGGAGCAGGAGAGAGATGAAAACTAGGGACACCCTGTGTGGGGAGGGCTAAGGAAATGCTGTCCCTGTCTGGCAGCTGAACTGAGGGAGGACTTTGCCACCTCGTTTTACCGGTCACACCTGCCTTGGGAGGGAAAATAGTCCTCTTGCTCAACAGGAGATTTCAGACTATAAAGCAGATTGCTTAATTCTTGGCAATTTGTGTTCAGCAACTACCCTTTTCCTGTGGTTTCTGCTTCCTCTCTGAGCACACATTTTTTCAGAGCCAGAAGAGACATTATGCTCCTCTCAGCCTGCCCCTGGGCCCTGCAATTCCCCTCAGGATTTCTCCCTTTGTAAGATCTGGTGCCTGTGGTAGCCTCACAACCACAGCAGAGAGCAGCAGAACATGTACTAAGTTCTTTCCTTCACAACAAAATCTTCCTGGTCTTGCCTGGAGAGAGTGGAACTGAGTGTTCCTAGAGAACAGTGCTCTTAGGTGAGAAGTGATGGAGTATCAGAGCATACCATGAACAAAGCACAGCAACAGTAACACTGTGATACCACAGTAGCAGCAACCAGGTGGACAAAACTGCCACATAACCAAAATCCTAGAGCATCCTACAAAGCTTCATGGAGGGGATCCTTCCCAATATCATCTTGTCCTGCTGCCCCAATCCCATCACCAGCTTCTCTGCCCAGCTGTAGTTTTGATTATTCCACCTCCAGCCACACCTCTCTGGAGAGGGCAGCTCTGGATCACCTGGCAGGCACCACCACGCTCAACCCCACAGCAACACAGCACTGATGCTGCAACCAGGGATGGGAGACCTCAGCTCCATTCTCAGTAGCTGGAAAAGAGCTTTCTCTCAAGTGTGTCCTCCCGCAACGTGTGTTATTTAGTGTAACAGCCTGAGCATTAAGAGCTTCCCTCTCTTCTCCAATCTGCCTTTGCTTTGCTGTCACATATTGTCAAGCTGTCACACTCAGCCCTGCTCTGCTGAACTCTGCCCAAGAGACATTCTCTTCAAAGCCCCAGACACAGTGACATTGCCATCCTGGTCCATTGCAGCCCTGTCCCAGTTGCCCTGAGGCCACTCCTGGGAACGTCACACATTGCAGAGAGCACACACAACCTGCACAGGCAGAGCTTCAGGCCACACAGGACTGCTGAACCTGAGAAGCCAGGAGAGTCCTGCCTCCTGCAGCTGCCCAGCCCACCAGGGACCTGCTGCCAAGACCTCCCACAGCAAAGGAAGAAGCAGTGCCCCTGCCCCAGGGGAGCCCCCAGGCAGCACAGCAGGGCTGGGCACAGAGCCCCATGTTACCATCCCAGCCACAGAGCTGACAAACCTCCCACCGAAGGCAGTGCCTCGTACAAAGCCTCCTTTGTTCCCAACACACGAGCCCATTCCAGGCTCCTGCCAGGACACATCTTTACTGTGCCCTCCTGACTCTGGCAACAGACAGGGCCTGGGGATAACGGCCCCTTTCTGGGATGCTCTGGGGCTCACACACAGGAGGCTGCAGATGCAGGGCACTGCCAAGGTCCTGAGCCTTGCCAGGCAGTGAGCACTGACACCACTGACAGCAGCACAGGCCTCCCTTGGGTCTCCACTGACCCAAACTCCTCAAAGACATGGCAGAGCTCTTCTGTCACCCAGTCAGCCCCAGTCACCTGCCACTGCTGCGGGATGCTGAGCAGTGGGGGAAAAAATAGATATTTTTTAACAAGATCCCTTCTTGTCCATGCACTTCCAGCTTGTTTTATCACATACATGCATGGAGACAATTCTGAGGCAAGAAGGAGGGAAACAGGCCTGTAAACTCTTGTCCTCACCATGACATAGTCATGACAGCATCCACTTCCATTGCCTGCTCCCAGTGCTACAGGGAAGAGGGGCAGGAAGCCTGGAGGAAGATTCTTGCTAGATGGTTAAACTCTCCCTATTTAGCAGTGGTGGGAGGGAAATTTATCTGCAAGTAAGAGTCTTGATACCCCCTGGGACGAGGCCAAGAGAAAAGCAAATTCCTTTGGTGAACTGACCCCCCTCCTATACTGCCTACCCAGCTACAGGGAGTTTCCTCCACAGCTACACAGCTGCAAGGACATTAGAAAATACTGGTTTTATTTTCTCAGTCATAGCCCACCACAGCCCAGCATCTCTTCAGCCTGAGCTGGAGCCAGAAGACAGCTAGGCTTAAGGGGAAGTGGCTGGACACTCCCACATGGCTTGTGAGACAGCACTTGGAAGCCGTCCTTACTGGAAAATGGGGACATTTACAGAAGTCCAGAGCTGTGCCTGGCAGACCAGCTCCAGCAGCCAGGGTAGAGCTGGGCACTGGCAGAGGCCAAGGACTCCAGGCTCCAAGTGTGAAGAGAAAATCTTGGCCACCTCAAAATAGCAGAAATCAAGGCAGGAGAAAGAAGGGCCCTTTGCCATGTCAGGCAGCAGAATTCTCTGTTGGTTTCTGCAAGCAGCATCAGCCTGTGGTCTGAGCTCCTCACCACTACCTGGACCTCGAGCTGACACCTCAACTGACTCCCACCCCATGCTCCAGATTGTCAGATCTCCCAGATCTCTCATTGACATCTTGGCTCCTAAAAAGCAAAGCTTCCAGGAAGGCTCTGATCCCCTGTTCCATTGATCCACAGGCCCCTCAGATACAAAGAACCCAGCAGGGACTCTTCCATCCACACACATGCCTTCAGCACCTTTCCACACCAACACACAATTGCACTGAGCACGTTTTCAGACAGGCACAGCTCAGCACCCTGCAGGGCAGGCCTGGACTTTTCATCAGGGAACTGTTCCAATATGTGACATTTCCAGAAAGGCGTCTTGTCCAGCTGTGTTTTTGGACTCTGCTTTTTCAACTTCTCCTTCCTACTTCCCCCCCTGTAGCACGTAGAAAGATGAGAACAGAAGGATAAAAACCCCCACAGGCATCAGCCACTTCCCACCCCCTTGCACAGCTGCCCTGCCTGGCCGTGGGGAACCCCCTCAGTGGTGGGGCTGGGAGCTCCATGTTACAGCCACCTATGCAGGTACAGCCCCTTCCTCAACCAGACACACAGGGCTGGTTCCCAACACTGGTGCTGCTCCTCCACAGGGCTGCTATCTCCACCAGTACAAAAAGGGCCATCTCACACCTCCTGGCCCTCCCTGCAGAGGTCACAACCATTGCAGAGAGCACCACATCTCAGACATCACAATCAGTCCTAACTGGGGCAGACAGGACCTCACATGGCTGGAGCTGCATCGTACCAATACCCACCCTGAGGGAGCTGGCAGACTGCAGGAGGGCTCAGTGTGAGATCCCACAGAGATCCCCTGGAGCCCCAGCCCCTCGCCAGCATCATTAAAAGAGCAGTCTAAGCTCTGGCTGTGGCTCCAAACGCTGCTCCACCTCAGAGCTGGAGACGGATGAGGTCATCCCTCCAGTCTGAAATCACTTCCGTTCTCAAACTGCTCTCAAGACTGTGCCACAGATTAAAAAGAGTGGATGGGTGGGGAGGGAAACCCAGACCAACAGAGCATGTTCCCCATTAAGAGCTCAACACTTCATTTATTTCTGCCTCCCAGTGGGCTGCCATCCGAACCCTCCACCCTCCCTCCTTCCCCTGCAAGAACAAACCTGGCAGGGACTGCTTTGAGTTAACAGCAGGGTATAGCACAAGCTGCACAGGACTACACTCGACGCCCCAACTCCCCAAATCCAAACCCAGGAAGAGCAGTGGGGAGAAATCAAATCTTGGTGCTGTCAGACAAACTCGCCACACTGCCCCACCCTGTGCCCAGATCCAGCTGCTGGCCCTCAACTGCAGCAGCCCAGCTCCTCCTCCCCACACACACAGTGTTGGAAATGGTTCCTATTGGCAAGAGAGCTCTGAGCACCAGCACCACAACTCTGTGGTTGTTCTTCAGCACAGCCACATTCTCCACTGTACAAGTGGCCACACTGGTGTACTGGTGGCAGCAGGATCCTCTCACCTGGATCAGGAAGTACAAATGCCTGAGGAGACAGACTGAGAAAGGAAGATGAAAATTCAGGTCACCAGCATGGGGGAACCCTGAGGAAAAGAGCCTTGCAGTGGTCACACTTGGCCAGGAGAAACCAGACTGAGAGTTTAGTGGCATTATTTTAAAAACACACTGACCACAGATGAATCAGTGTCTCATGCTTGGAAGCTCTAACCTGACCACAGCACCCAACAGCGCCTCGGGCAGTAACGGCCAAGGCACATCACAGCACACAGCTCCCTCCTACACAGTCATGGGTTTTTCCCCTCACCCCGGATTTTGCTCAGCACAGGAAGGCACTAAGGTTTTGTGTGTCTCTTCCAAAATTCCCAGTCTCATTACGATGGCAGGCATTGGATGGGGCCACTTTGTCAGCAAATACAGCTGCTGCAATCCATATGCTGTTTGGATCCAATCCAGCTGCAGCCCACGCACACAGTCTTGGCCCTACTGGTGCCACAGCAGTGATGGGACAAAGCAATGCTGGGCACAACCCCACAGGGTGATGGAGCTATTGCAGGTGCAGTGCATGCTCGAATGCAGCTATGGATCACATGCTGCATCATTTCAGGACTTCCCTTAAGCAGATGGAAGACTGGAACCCAGGACTGTGTGCACTGCCAATCCTGCACTGGTTTCTTTGGATCACACGACAACCCTGGGGCTGAGCATCAGGAGAAGTACAGCATGACTGCTTCTCCCAGAGGGCACTTTGCTCCCCAGCCTCTTTCCAGAGGCCAGCCCTGGACAACGACCAGTATAAGCACTAGGAAATCAAGAGCTTTCTTACTCGTGGGCTTACTTCTAGAAGCAGCGGGCACCAAAGAGAGGAATCTCTCAGCCCCTGCCATCAGGCACAGACCTGGGCTGTACAGGTGGCTCCTCTTCAGCACAGACTAGGAAGGAATATGCTGCAGGAGGAACAGGTCTCAGCAGGGGAAGCGTGAGGCTGTACCCACCTGGCTGTGTTCTCACCAGCTTCTCTCTGCCAGCGCTGCCTTCACACCCATGGCTCCATAAGATACCAGCAGAAGTTAGCAGCACAGTGAGGACCTGGTGAGGAAGCAACTGCCCAAGAGACAGGCTGCCTTGGTGGGCAGATGAGGAGCCACAGGCTCCCACGCTGCAGTGCCTGCGAGTTCCCAGTGGGAGAGCTCCAACAGCAATGAGTGGAGCAGGGCATGTTTCATACCCACTGCCCTGAGAAATACCAACCACCACAGGGAAGGAACAGGTCTGAAGCTGAACATTTGGGCTAAGGAGAATCCTGAGGCTCAAGTGCCTCTGGGTTGCTTTAGTTGTGGTGTGATTGACTCACAGGGGAGCGGAGCCACTCCTTCATCAAAGTATGCTGTGTATCCCTAAAAACCATGGCCTCCAGACAGAAATGTCTCTAGACAGAGCTGTTATATCCTGGGCTTTGGTTCTGTCACCTCTAAAGCAGAGAGAACTTCACTGCATGCACCCACACCTGCCCTGGCTGGGCCAGCAGTGCCTATTGAGCCCTTGAGGATCCAGAGCTGAAAGGCTCCGAGGAATGGTTGTGCTCTTCACCCTGTACCCAGACACCCTGGGGGGCTCTAAGCCACGTCCTCCGTCCCCCAAACACCTCACCAACACCATTTGTAGGAAATTCCTGTTTGCTGTCAGCTTTACTCTCTTCCACTATCCAACTGCTCCTTCTGTGCAGGAATGGACAGGCATTTTGTCTGCAAACAACCACAGGTGAATAATCCTGCAAGTGAGAGCAGGTGAGCACTAATGCTGACACAGTCTTCCTCTGTGTTGGGGTTTTACTGTGGGTTTTTTTATTTTTAAATTGCTCAACATGCAGGCAAAAGCCATTCAGACTGAAAGCAAAGGCTTCACTCAGGGCAGAGAATCTGACTGTACTGTATTTAAGGAACTCACAAATAAGGTACAGGTAAACATACAAAACCACATGTGTTTTCTAGAACTATAGGCTGGAAAGATCCACTGAGGGACTGCTGAATATTCTGGGCAGCCAGACCTGAGAACATGGAAGAGATGCTGTGAAAACAGCACTATACTAAGAATAACATTAAGTAACCTAATTCAAGAAAAATCTCTCTTCCCAGGACTTCTCTATGCAAAGGAATTCCACAGACGTAAGACATTGGTGCCCTGGTGAAGTCAGAGATGAAGGTTTTATTTTCCTTTTCCAGTAATACTGAGATTTAACTATATAAATTGCCCCCCTGGGAGCAGATCCTATTTCACTGTTTCTGCAAGAGCCTTAGAACTGGACTTTAAAGGTGAAAGCACCCACTCCCAAACTGCAGGGAACCCAGTCAATACAGATGTTCTCACTACAGCAAACAGCTGCTTCCTTGCACTTCTCTCAAATTCTCTGCCCTACTGTCACTGGCACATCCAGAAAGAGCTGAGCCCAGGAGGACTTCAACCAGGCAAGAATGGCCTCAGTTATCCACACTGCAAAAGGCAAGAAGAGAGATCCAAGAGCAAAGCCTGCCTGAGTCTGGTGAAGCAGAGACAGGAATGTGGCAAGCAGAAGCATCCAGCCTCAGGGTAGAGCACTGCCTCTCTCCTCAGCCCTGGATTTGTCACCCAGAGAGTGGATGCAATCAGCCACACATTCCCAGGGTGCACATCCATCCCAGGGAGCACATCCCCGCGATCAGCCACACGTTCCCAGGGAGCACATCCCCGCGATCAGCCACACGTTCCCAGGGAGCACATCCCCGCGATCAGCCACACGTTCCCAGGGAGCACATCCCCATGTCAGTGCCCAGGGCCGGAGCACAAAGGCGATCCCAGTCACAAAGGGCTTGTGCTCCAAAGCAAACACGACAACTGCCAGGCACACAGAGCAGCCAGAGAGCAGCACAGCTACGGTGACAGTGACTCCCCACCAGCCAGCTGCTGCCAAGACACAAGAGGGGCTTAAAGGAGAGTTTGAAGGAGGATAAAGAGGACAAGAAGCAAGGTATGGTGAAGCTAAGGGCACTGCTTCACAATGGAGCATCTCTGCCAAACAAAGTCCCTTAAAAAAAGAAGCAGCATTGTAAAAGTTTCAGTTTCAATAAAGAAATCAAAGTATTAGATGGCCCTGATCCTTTCACAGAGCTACAGCCCTCACTGTTTTTTTGAGGCAAAGATGAAAGGGCCATTCAGAGCAGCGTGGAACACACCTCCTGCAGTATTTTCAGTTATTTTCCTTCATCAATCCCTTTCCTGGACCTAATCCGTGGACCATAACACATGAAAGGCCACTGTAAGCCTGGCACCAGGTGTGTAAATTCCACAGCAGCAGCAGCCTCCTCATGAGAAGTGGTGAGAGCTCTTGCTACACAGCAACTTGGATCAGCGGGAGGGATGGAGGTGGAGAGCAGTGGCAAGGCTGCTCACCAGAGCCAAATTTATAAAAATAGGTGAGGTATCTAGCTCCTCTCAGTTTCAAAGGATTTGGACACTTTCATCTGTGTTTAAAGAAGGCTGGCTCTTGGTTCATATTATAGCAAACTAAAAAATTTGCCTTTAAAATAACTATATTGTACAATGGCTTTTGTGGAAAGGCTTATGTTTCAGCCTATTGTCTTTCATCTCCACACTGCCAGCCCAGACCACAGAAATGTGCCAGCTCCGTGGTTAATCCAGAACATGCCAACAGCCTCAGGCACTGCAAGGAGTATCACTTAACTCGGGGCAGGGACAGCCCACCCCTCTGGGCTGGCACAGTGGGAAACTGCAGAGCTGTGGCCCAGGAGAGGCTTCACAGACACCTTCACCACACAAACACTCGATAACCCTGCCATTGTGTCAGACCAGGCATCCCAGTTTGACCAGGGCAGACCTGGAATAGTAGTATTGTCCTGACAAAGTCTCAGGGATGGTATTTTCTACCAAATTCAAGGCTGTCATTTTGCCTCTCTCCTCATCAAAACTCACAAGCTTCGGAACAAACCCGAGCATCCAACTGGACCAGGGACAGAGACTAAAGCCCTAAATTTTGCAGAGGGCCATTAAAAGACATGCATTCAAAATCATATTGTTCCATCCCTCCTAAAATCCTTTCCACCTTAAGATAACAATTTCTCCCCTGAAAATCTGAGGGAGAAAGCAATCACACAAGGTTAGTGCCCCAAGCTGAATAAGTAATGTCTCTGCATGAGGGACACAGCTCAATCACTGGGCCAACTGTATTCTCCGTAACCTCTGTTTTTTGCAGATGCCATCACTGTGGCACTGGTCTTTGCTGCTATTTCTATCCTGATTTCGACTGAAAAGTTTATCCAGTCAGTGTCATCAATGTAATCTCTACCTGCCCTGTAGCAGAACTGTTATCAGCAACTCATTAATACCATCCTGATCAGAGGGAACAGATAACTGTGGAATCCTCCCTCCTGTGGATTTTTCAGTGATATTGCTGATTTCATAAATCTCTTTCTGGGTTCCTCCTGAAAATAACAAAAGTGGTAAAGTGCATGAGATATAAGATGGGAGTTGCTAACATAGCAGGCACTGGAATAGCAGAGTTCATGAAAATGTCACCAGTGAAATGACTATAAGGGATTTCTAGAAGTCAGAATGAAACTGGATTAAAGAAGATATTAGACAAGACAGAAAGTCATTTGACTGTAAACGCTGTGGCTGTTGGACACACAAGAGGCAGCAACACTCAATGTTAGAAAGAACTTGGAAGCAATGGAGTGGAAAAAATTGCATTTGCTAGACTGTTTTCCTACGAGGCAACCCAAAGGAAATGGAAACAGCCACATAGGTAAGGCAGAGGAGCGAGGCACGATGAGGAGTGCTCAGCTCAGTCAATAGGTTAGTGGAGAGCCAGCACCCCATGTCAGCTCAAGTGACAGCCACAGCAGGCCAAGAGTTATTTGTCACTCGCAGCCCTTCAATGAGAATGGGGTGCAAAATCAGATTAGCTACCCATGAATAGCTCTTGAGATTTGCAGCACAGCAAGTCAAACTTTCATGTGTTTCAAGAATCAGAGGATAACTATCTCCAAGCAAAGCCCAAAGCCAATGCCACATGCAGAACGAGGAGAGGGTTTCTTGGGCTCCCAGCCCAGGCTCTGACTTGCCAGACCAAGAAAATAATCTCTTGGGATTTATTTTCTGAGATTTACTCTCCATGTGGGATCTCATCCCCCTGTCCCTTGCAAGCCTGTCAGAAACACGCCATCCCCTCAGAGACATGCTAAATGTCACACCACACTGTCCAGACTTGGCAAACTCCAAAACCTGATTTAACTCAGAGACGTGGCTGTCCCTTGCAGTTCAGAGTCGCCTCATATACTCTTAGACTACCTGAAGTTCTTTCCCTTCTTATCTCCAGTTTCAAGGGTGTTAAGAAGGGAAAGAAACATCTGTAACATGAGGATTTCTAACCTGCAGTGCTGAGAGACAGGGCAAGGAGGAAGCAGGTCTGGTTTTGTGTGCAAAAGGCAACATGTTCCCTCACCTGCACACGTCTGGAACAGACTGATCCCACTGTACAAAACCAAATCAAGCATCAGGCTAAATTCATGGCCCAGTTTTAAGAAATTTTGATGGGACTCTTTCCTGGTGTAAATCTGCCATAAGTGGGGAAATCAGTTTTTCTTTTCAGGCTCATTTATAAACCATTGCCTTGTGAATACAAAACAAGATCTGCTTCCTTTGCTGGAGAAAACACATGCTGGCCTATTACTGCAGGATGCCAGCCAAGAGGTGGGTGGATGCCCTAATTATTTTATTTTCTGAAAAATAATAAAGGACAATTGTCACAAAGGAAAATCCCTGAACCCTTAAGGGACAAGCTCTAGGTACCCAATACACATGGATTCACTGGAGCCACAAATCAGCTCAGCCCTCAGGCATATGCAGGATGTCTGAGGAAACAAGAGCAGTGGTCTCATCCAGACATTTCCTGGACGTCCACTGTCATTAATGTCATGATAAATGGGATCTGAGTCCTCCAAAGTGCCCATATCTGTGCTATGAGCTCTACCTTGTGGGGACACCCTTCAGTGCTAAACACAGACAAGTGCAAGATGCAGCACAGGAACAGCACAGGGGGAAGAAGCATCCACACACTCCACAAAGAACCAGAAGATGGGTCATTAAGCCTTCAGACTAACAAGCCCAATGATATCCCTCATTAGCAACCCCATGCACACCCTGCACTGCTGCCACATGAAGGGCAGCTCCAATAACACCATCCCTTGTTTACCAAGAGAACAATTCTGCTATTGCCTGACACCTGCCCATGACAGTGCGACCACGGGAGGAGCAGGGAGATGTTCAGATGACACTGGGCATTCAGATGCAGCAGCAAAACGCCTGGCACTGGCTGGAACCCCCGAGCAGCTGCTGAGCACCAGCCCTACCACCTCAGACAGAAAGGCTTTCACTGACATTCATGAGAGCAGCTGCAAATAATGCCATCCCACAGCTCTGAGATGGCATGCAGCCTCTCTGCTGGGGGACTGGCAGGCTGGACAGAGCAGGCCCTGAGGAAGAGGAGCACTGGGCTCCATCCAGTCACTTCTGGTTTACTCAAACTGCTGTGAGGTCCAGTGCTGTGAACCTGGTCTGAGCCCAGTGTGGTGGGACAGGGCTGATGAGGCTCATCCAAGTGCCAAGAGGACACACTCCTGCTGCACAGTGATGGTGAGCAGGTCCCAGACAGATCCATGTGACACTACTGGGGTGCACACAGCTAACGTGGCTCTAACTCACTGATCCACATGGGCTTGGGTGAGCCTCTGAAGTGTCAGCCCCAAGGCTGCCAGCAGACTAGAGCTGATCCAGAGTGTTCAGCTGCTCAGTGAACCTGAAGTGCTTCCCAAGCATGTGCCTGGATTAACTGCTTGGTAAAAGCACCAAGTCCTTTTAAATAACTGTCCTCTCTGACATCCACTTCCCTTATAAATACACGCTCTGTCAAGGGCTCCTTTCAAGAGGAGGAGAGCTCTTCAAAGTAAGCAGACAAACAGCACAGGTACTAACCTTGGGAGGGAGATATGAGCACTTTCCCTTCTGTGCGCTCCAGCTCAGTCTCCAGCTGCATCACAGAATCCATCTATGAGAGTCAGGGCTGCAAGTACAACCACTGGGAGATGAGAGATGGGCAGCATCTCCACTGTCCCGATGACACACTCCTGCTCATCTCAGCACTGTGCAGTCACAGCAGCAAAGCTTTGCTGCAGGCCAACTCCTCATGCCTTGATTCAGCCCACTGCCTACAAAACAGGGCAAATAGCAGCTCCTGAGCTCTGATGCCTCTTCCATTACTGTCTGATCCCAGCTGGCACCAGACCCTCTAAGCAGCAGGAGCCTCTCTCTGAGAATCTATAGGATCCTAAAAGCCATAGATCTTCCTGACATTTTTTACAGCAGGCCTTGGGCACAGGGAAATTACTGCTGGTCCAGATGGGCATTTCCAATACTGCTTATCCCCGTTTCCAGGACATCACATCACTTAATACTTAATGCAGAGACTCAGGAGAGCTTTAAACCAAACAGAAAGCACAGCCAAGGGGGCCATGCATGTATGGCAGGCAGAGAGTAGATGTCTTTGTGACTCACGTTTCACCTGAATATATAATTAATGTAGTATGTAATTTATTTGAAAATAAAAGTGGATATAAGACTCCAGGATCCAAAGAGACTATGTGTGTGTACGTATCAGCAAGAATGAGCCCAGTGCGTCAGGAGAGATTAAAACAGTTCCCACACTGAGGAAATAGCCAGGAGACATTAGGGGAGGGTGAAGGCAAAACAACTTGCCTGGGAAGTGATCTTAAAAATAATTGCAATACAAACCAAAGCAGTAAAAGAGCTGGCCTATGCTCTCATGTGTCTGTTCACACAGCTTCAAGCACCAGGGAAATGCAAGGAAGAATGAAAAGTAGCCACCGGAGCCCTGACCACATCTGTCCTGTCATGGGCTTTGCCTCACAGTGAGCAGAAGGAAGACGTTAAGCCCTTGGAGACTCTTTTCCCACAAACTAACTGAGTGGATCCCTCTTTCCCCTCCCTTGCTTCTGCACTGAGAATGTCCAGAGGTCAGTGGGACAGGCTCACTCCTCATGGCCAGCCTCCAGGAGCTAGCACTCATAATCCAATGGTTTATTTGCTCAGCCTGCACTCCCAGCTCCCAGTTTCCCAGCCAGGAGTCATTCTGGGAGAATGGCACCAACTGGCTCGGGTGGGGTCAGGCAGACACGGGCCATCCCAGCTCCACACACACACACCCTGGACACACTTGATAACAAGCTTCAAGACAAACAGGGCACTCCCAAACATTCCCACAGAAGAGCAAAGGGCTGAGCTGCACAAAGCTCAGGTGTCCCACAGCACAGGGCTGGGTCAGCCACTGCACTGCCCCTCTCCCCATCACGAGTCACCTCAGGGCGAGCACGTGGTCCTGTTACTGCCATCAGCCAGTGCCACTGTGCAGAGAGACAGCCAGATTTAAGAGCTGAGTGAGAAACTGCAGTTAACGTCTATTAAGGGCTCCCCACTGCTGACTGACTTACAGCTACACTGGCTCCCACCCACAGAGCCCTGGGCTAGCCTGAACCACAGCCCAAGACCCTCCAGCACTAGCCCTGAGCCTCCCTCAGCCCTGGCTGCCATGCAGGGCAGTCTGGGGCCTGCACAGCTGTGTCCAGAGAGGTTTTTGCCATCCTGAGCATCCCTGCACTACCCTGCCCTGCCCAGCATAGCTACATCCCTGTTCCAGAGCTCAACTTCATCTCAACTTCTCTTTTTTCTTTTGACTTTAGGAGTGGACAGTTGTATTAAAGCCAGAAACTAAACAATTCTCCCCCCTCTCTTGGCATTACACCCTTGCAGATGCTTGTGCAGTGTTTTAGTTCCTCTTCAGCTCTTGGCCAACACTTAGCCAAGCTCTGCTCATCAGCAAGCCAGTCCCTGCATCCTTCCAGCACACTCTTCCCCCAGCCACCCCTGGCACGTGGCTGCTGTGATGCTGCTGCAGTACCAACCACATGGGCTGTGGCTGGGCGTGATGACCAAGGGGAGGGACAGCAGTCTAGAGGTGAATGTTAGCTGGCCCTAAGACATTTCACTTAATGCACTGGCAATACAAAAGAGAGGGAGTTAAGAATATCATTCCAATCAGCCCTCAAAACAAAGAGGACTCTTAGTCAGCAGTAACAGATCTGCTCCACTTCCTGCAGCCCAGCCTCTGTGGGCAGCACATACACCCAAATCCTTCCCCTTGGCACCTTCAGTGCCACCTTTCATTGTTCATGCTGAATGGTGTTACTGGAAGACCAAGTCCTGGATGAACAGCAGCCCACATACAAACTGGATGAGGACCATGTGTTCTGGCATCTGATCCCAGCTCTTCTGATGCACCACACACAAATCCAGCTCCTGAACACTTCTGTGGGAACAAGATGACTGCAAACCTTTTCACAGCTCTGGGGCCAATTTTCTGGGAGAAAAGGAATGCTTAACAGCAGACAAACGTTTTTTCCTGTGCTGCAAGGCTAACCACACCATACACACACACACAAAATCCAGCCCTTATGGGAATTATTCCAGTGTGCTATGAAACAACTTGCATATACTTCAAAAAAATCTCAAGTCACACATGAGTAGAAATGCCACACATTTCTTTAATGAGTATTAGAGGCTTATTCTTGTGGTTTCACTGTCTCAGGGAAATCTCTGCTTTGGGCAAGAAGAGGACAAAAGCTTAGTATTGGTCAGGCAAGAAAAGCTCTACAGGTAAGCAAAGAATGTGCCCTCCAGTTCATGTTCTGCTATCCAGGAAAAAAAAAAACCCACCACAGAGGCCACTAACTAGAAGAGGAACAACAGCAGAAGAACCCTCTTGGCTAAGCCAAGAGGTATCTCAGCAAGAAGTGCCTCAAGTATTAAAGATGTAGCAGAGCTCTCCAGGCTTGGTTTCAGCACACATGACAGTAACTGCAGCATGGTTACAGAAGCCACCACCTTGGGCAGTGGGGTGTCACAAAAATGCCAGGGAAACCCCTTGGACTGAACATTTAAAACTAATTTGGCAAGGCCCTAGAGACACACAGCAGGGACCCAGCCTGGCCTGGCACAGCAAACAACCAGCTGGCTGAGGTGGAATCTCCTCTCAAGTTCCAAGATATCCACTTGATTGGCTATTTAATGAACAGCAACTTAGGCTGAGGCTGGGAAATAGAGGTTCTAGTAGACACTAAACTCCATCAATTGTTTCTCTCTCTAGACTTACCTTTCCTCAACTTTTCCAGTGAACTGTCATAACATAACCCCCTTACATTTATTGCTAGAACCATCAAATGAAAAATAGCATCAGCATGAAGCCAGTAACATTTTTGAGAGCATAATTGGTTTTAAGAGAGTCTGATGATTAAAAGCACCCAGGGACTGTTTCTCCTTCACTCAGATGGCAGCAACATTTTCCCCTCTGCAGTTGTGAGCTGCCTTTTGCAAAGTCCCAGCAGCCTGCAACCCTGCAGCTGAGCAAGTGTCACAAGTGTCTCTTGGGGTTAAGTGAAGGTTGTTCCTACTTCCTTAATGTCAGCAAGGATCAGGCCCTAACATCTGTCAAACTTACACATTTGGTTCATGTTCCTGGAACAGCCCTGCACAACTCACACAAGAGCAGCAGAATTTTGGATTTGCACACAAGTAGCTGGGCGGGGGAATTCAAGGGACAAAAACCCCTGTGCAGGAAACACTTACTTCTCCTTTTCATAAACTGCACACTGCTACTTGCACCGAGGGCTGAACCTCTCCCCTGCCCTGCCCTCACAACCGTTTCAACCATTTGGAGCATAAATAATTGAAGAGAGACATCAGCAGCAGCAGGAGGCAGATTCTGTGCCCAGCTCTCCAGCAGTCCCGTTTCACCACGAAGTCCATGTGCTGACCTCTTTTTACAGCCCTTTTCCAAGAAGCCAAGCAGACAAAGAAGGCAGGGGGGATGAAAAAAAAAGCTCAAGTGCCCAGGATGAGCCTCCCTGCCCAGCCCAGAACAGCCATCTGTGTGACAGGGCTGTAGCAAGGCTGTTGAGGCAGATGCAAAGCAGAGGGACAGGCAGGGCTGGACCTCCTGACCTGCTGCAGTCCCACCCAGATCCTGACACGCTGCTCTGAGCACTGAGCCCTTGCCCAGCTTGGAGGGCAAAGGACTGACACTGACTTTTGAAATGGGCCAAAAAAATTAAGGAACCACACAAGGCTTTTCACGGAGAAGTAAAAGCTTCCACTCCTATGCTATGTCTGGCCAAGATACACTGGGACATCAGAAAATCAAGCAAGAATATGCTGCTTTAAGAGTGTTTCCAGTATTTACCTCCAGACTCTGTGACTAATTTGCTACTCCCTTTCTGGCAGGCGCATCTTGGTAGCCAGGATGCAAGACCAGGGTTGGAAAACACAGAGGTTGGAAGAGGCATTAATGTGGGGAGTCAAAGGAAAACAGCCTCACCCAGGGCGAGCTATGACACAGTGAGAGACTATCCAGCTGTGGTGAAATATCCCTCTAGACAGCTGCAAACATAATTTTGCTTTCTCTGAGGAAAAAAAGCCAAAAACCACTTCATCACAACCACCCTCAGTTGATACAGAGCATGACAGACAGCACAGGAACACAGATCCATACTGCCAATGGCTCAAAGAATCACAATTATAAAGTAATTGGTTTAACTCTGGGAAAATTAAAGAAGTCAGTGGTACTCTGTTCTTCTTCCAAGTTCCATGTTTGCTGCACAAAGTAGAGGACCCTTCCCCTAGTCACAAGACTACAAGAATTGTTATTGTAAGGAAAACACTTAGGTGAAAGACAGCAATGCCTCAAAGGTACAGGGCAGGTACAAATCCTCCAAGCTGCTCCAACAGAGACTTTGGGGAGATTCTGTAAAGACCAAGCTCTGCTTCTGGTCTTTCTTGTACAGTTGCTGTACAAGGACCTTGCACTCACATGATACTTCTCATCACATATTTCATGAAATTCAGCTGATCAATTTTCACCACATGGAAACTGAGGGTCACA
This sequence comes from Campylorhamphus procurvoides, assembly GCA_013396655.1. Taxonomy (NCBI): domain Eukaryota; kingdom Metazoa; phylum Chordata; class Aves; order Passeriformes; family Dendrocolaptidae; genus Campylorhamphus; species Campylorhamphus procurvoides. The sequence goes on along the minus strand of WBMV01016874.1, from coordinate 128,038 downwards.
TTAAGTCATTCTCAACCAGAGATGGGAATCACCCCTTCTCCCTCCTCTTAATCTGCTCTTGGTCAGCAGCACTGCCTGCACTGGAGCTGTCCTCAGCATGCCAAGGGCAGCACCTACAACTACCTACCTCAGGTGCCTCTGCACTATGCATGGTATAGCTTTTCAGGGGATAAACTTCCTCGTAAGACCACCTGGACTTATTTTTCCATAAGCACAGCAGAGAAAAGGAGAAGGCAGTTCAGCACACGTTAACAGGGAACTGGAGGATTTCCATCAGCCAGTGTTCTCTGCTAGACAAGGCTGGGGTTGAAGGTTGACCTTAAAATGATGCACTGTGTTGGCACAGTTGCTATTTTAGAAAGAAGACATCTCTGGTGTTGCAATATCAACTGTTCCAGGAAAGATGGAAATCTCTACTCTTTTTTTTTTCTTAAATACAAAAAACCCAAAGCAGTGTGAATACAATTTCTTCAGGTATAAAACCTAGATTCCCAAAAACTGAAACACAAATGCAATAAATTCAGCTCTCAATGCCTCACATTGAAACCACTCCTTCAGTCAAACTACCTTTTGCATAGCATCTTCTCCATACACAGTCCCCCATATATACTTCTGACAAGCAGACCACTTCAAAATATGTTCAACTAGAAAAAAGGACCAAGCTGAATATAAAAGGCACAGCCCTGTAATTTCAAACCCACTGAAAGAACTGGATTCACCAGATAGTCTCTGCTCCCACACCCAAACAACTTTGCAAATTGACAGGGTGGGGAGAGATCAACTTGGGAAGGAGAGGTTCCCATCCTCCTGATTTAAAAAGAAACAATTACTTCAAAGAACTTTAGAGACATGGGCCTGAATGAGCAAGAGCCAGCTTCAGAGATACAGCAAGGTAACACCCCAAACACACACACGCCAACAACACGAGCTAGGAGGCATGTTCTGCAGGAGCGTGCCAGGAGACTCCAGTTTAACTGGGTACTTGGGTGGTTTCACCTGTACTCCTCCCACAGCAACACCGCGGGCTTTGGCAGAGTGTCCACCCGCTGCACTTGCCCTGTTTGGTTCTCAGGTCAACACTCCTGACAAATTGCAAGGTTTCCCTCACATGGGGCCTACGCACTCGGGACATTAGTCATGGCTTCAACTGCCTACCCAGCCCCATCATGAGCATCCCTCACGGTGATCCACCGTGTATAAGGGGCTAGGACAGAAGCCATCCGTCTCCAAGAGGTGCTGGACTGAAGTAAAATGAGACTAAGGAGCCTGGTCTCACCAGGCAACCAGAAGCTGGATCCCTCCCGCCCAGGCTCTCAAACCACAACTGTTCCCCTTGGAAAGCTGGATGTTCTGCACACAGAGACCAGTATCAAACCTCCATGGACTTCAACAGCATGTGAGTTCACTGTCTAATTAATCAAATAAGAGGTCATTCCTTGGAAATCAGAGAGGTGGAGAATCTACCGTTATTTTTGCTTCATAAATGGTAGTCATTAGGAGCCCAACCTGCAAATCAGAGTCCCCTGTGCCCAGACAATGCATCGGCCCTGACTGTGCTGTGAAGGAGGAGGGACACATTCTTTGACACTACATTTTTCCATTCTTTGGACTCAGTCATAAATATTACTAAGACTTTACCAAAGGCTACCTTACCTTCATGCAACCCATTGTACTGCCCTCTCAGAAGCTCACTTCATTTCCCAACTATTTATAAAAAACAGCTTATATAACAAATTTTGAAGAATTGGTTCAGGCAAGAATCACAGCTTTAGTACATCTTTTAAATCATTACCTGCTGCCAGATGTGAGCAAAATGGGAAAAAAAAGAAAAGAAAAAAAAAGGTGGTACAGGAAAAAAGTCGTGCTCTTAAAGTATGCTAAATAAAGATAAAATTAAAGTCAGCACACAAAACCACAAATTAACAGATTGCTTTGTGTTCACAGCTCGTTTTCCCTCCGCCATGCACAAGTAACATGGCTGGCCCAAACCCACCATGAACTGTGCTCTGTCATGCCAGACCTGCTGCACACTCAGTGTAAGACACACAGACACACCTCTGCACTTGAGGAAAGCCCTCCTCTGCCCAGCAGGACACTGCCCTGTCTGCTCACATGGCTCTTTAGGGTACAGACTGCAGCCCCCTCTTGCCTATGCAGTGTGACAAGAGCCTTCAGGAGATACCATAATATCTACAACATACTCCTCTGATCTCTACCTTGCTTTTTCCCCTGGGGAATGAGCAGAATGAAGCCTTATACATAACCCGCTTCCCTCTTCATTTAAAAACAAATGAGCTAAAGATCAGCATGTTTCTAGTGGGTCACAAAGCTACTCCCCAGTTCACAGCTTACACTAAATGTTCCACAATTTCAGAGTGCATTCTGGAGTGTTTTCCTTCAGAAATAAAGCAAGAATTAGCAGCAATACTCACAAATAGCTACAAAATACTAGCAAAACTTTAAGTAGCTTGGGAAAAATGTGTCTGGTGATCCCATTATCCTATTACCCCTGGATTTACTTTGTTCTTCTCATCACTGTGATCAGCAGCTCACAAAAATGCACAAGTATCTTTTTGCAGTGCCCAAGTCTGCATTATATAGGGAAACAGCACCTCTTGCCACAGCCAGGTGAATGCCCAAGCTGCTACAATGCCAGTTTGCTTTTCTGTGGCTCAGAAAGGCAGTGCAGAACCAGGGTCTCAGCAGGCAAGGTGTTTGCTTCATATGGAATTGGAGCCTCAGAGAAAGACTAGACCCAAAGGCAAGTGTAAGCCATGCTGGGAATGGGTGGGCTTCTCCCCACACATTGTCCCGCTGTGTTGACCACCATCTCTATCCCCACCCCTGGGAGACAAAAAGGCTCTTCCATCATCACAAAAAAACAAAGCTCTTGCCTACATCATGATGATGGGTGCTACGGAACACACAGGACTCCGATAACCCCTTACCTAGGCATTCAAGCTCTGCAGAAAAGGATTCTCCCTTTCAAATAGCCTAAATCCCTCCAAATACCAAATAGAGAACAAAAAAACCTGCCGATGTCGTCTGATTGCATCACCCCTCCTCGCTCTCCGGGACTCAAAGGCATATTTCCAAACAGTTATTAGCTTTGCAAAGCAAAACAGATGTCCCCTAACACCCAAACCCGGCCGCCTGCGAGGTGCCGATGGGCTGCAGCACCAAGGGGCGGCAGGACGGGCCGGGGCTGTGTCTGCGCATCTGTGCTGCGGAGGGGAGACGGATGGGAGACGTGCTCCCAATACCGAAACGCCTCTGCCAGCCCCTGCGCTGCCTTTCTCCGTCCGAACCCGCTCGACACACCCAAAGGCAGCGAGACAGCAAGCAACCCAGCTCAGAACCCGCGGGGATGCGGCAGGCAAAGCGCCCGTTCGTTCCCCGGATGGCTCCAGCCGAGCCGCCGCATCCCCAGCGCACCTACCTGCTTCTCGTCTGCGGGGCGGCGCGGCCAGGGCGGGGTGCCCGCGGTGGGGACCGGCGGCGGGGAGAGAAAAGGACAGAGAGTGAGGCGGGGGGGACGCGCCGGGCCGAGGGCAGGGGCGGCCGCGCGTCCCCGCCGCCTCACCTGGGTTCACCAGCTTGCTCTTGTACCGCATGCCCGTGCTCATGGTGCCTCCGCCGAGCCGCGGCACAGCCCGAGTGCGCGGCGTGGGTGGCGGGCACAGCCAGGCAGTGCGAGCGGCGGGGCCGCCCGGGGCCGCCAATCCCGGCAGCTGAGCCCGCCCCGGGCCCGCCCCGCCGTGACAGCGGGGACCGAGCACTGGGGAGAGAGGGAGAGACCCCTGCCCTGCTGTGCCCTGCCGGTGACAGCGGGGCCGGAGCACCGGGAGGGAGAGACAGAGACCCCTGCCCTGCCGGGTGACAGCCGGGCTGGGGGCTGCCGGAGCCGGGCAGGGCAGGGGGACCGCCCGGCTGGAACATCGGAGCGATCCCTGCCCAGCGCCGCCGGGTGACAACGGAGCGGGGGGCTGCAGCAAGCGGCCAGGGGGACCCGCCCGGAGCATCGGGGCGACCCCAGCCCGCTGCATGTGACAGTCAGACACCCGGACAGACCCCAACCCGCTCCATGTGACAGTCAGACACCCGGACAGACCCCAGCCCAGCCGTGTGCCAGCGGCAGGCAAACACAGCCCCGGGCCGGTGTGATGTGCAGGGATAACCCCACTGCAGCTGCCCGTGTGTGTGTGAACACCTCCAGGAGGGTTTAAACACTATAAAAGGCAGCACTTGCTGCTCTCCACAGAAACACAACAGCCAGAAGGAAGAATACAGCATTTAAAATAAATAAATAAGTACAAAACCCAAACACAAATGGAATAAATAGGAAATGTGTTTCCAGATTTAGTGTCTCAAAAATACAGTGGGAAGTCCTGAATCATACTGCAACCATGCTGTGTGAAGTAGGAATGCGTGCTCTGTTTCCATTAAAAATTTTTTAAAGAGGTTATATGGAAAGTTATTTTAGGTAAAAGCTGTCAGTATAACTCTTAAACAAAAGGCAAGAGAGAACTCAAATGAAAAGCACCAGTTGGCATGACTTGAGAACAGCTCACAGAAACCTCACCCCAACAGCAGAGGAGACAGGAGCGTGGGATGTGAAGACTTGGGACACCCAGATCCTTGCCCTGACTTCCAAGGCTGCACGGAGGGATCATGTGTTCTACATGTCAAGGACAGGTAAATTATCAGACCTGAAACTCTTCTGAATACAGGACAGGATAAGCTTGGCAGGGCCATGGCTGCAGAAGTGCAAGGGCACTGCCCTGCCCTGGAACAAATCTGACACCAATGCCAGAATACCAACTTTTCAAATCCTTGTAAGTCATCACAGCATTTATCTTGGCATTTCTTCCATCTTCTCATTCAAAACAAGGAGACACTTCCAAGGCCAGAGACTGGCAATCCCAGGCACATAACATTTTAAAACCCAATTAGGTCATTCTGAATTCACTTTTAGCCATTGATTTAGTGCATCAGAAAAAAAAAAACTCAGGTAATTGTCAGCAAATGTTCTTGTTTTTAAACAGTAGAGAGCAACAGACCATTAGAGACTATGCAGCACAATCAAAGGCACCAACGAGCCAATCAGCCTTTCATGAGTTGTTTTATAGTCTGACAGTGTTTTAAAGCTAATGTAGACTGAAAGGACCTCAGTCAACTCGTCTTGATCCTGCTGAACAGTCATTAAAATAGTTACATGTGGGTACTTTGTTCCAGTGATGGAAAATGTCAGCCTGGAGAAGGCCAGGGGGGAATTCAGAGGAAGGGACTTGTCCTCCATGGCCCTGGCACTGCCGACACCAATGGGAGTGAAAATGCAAGGTCAGAAAAGTAGGTTCTAGCCATGCCCCCTATCCAGAGATCTCCACACTAGCAAAGACTTGGCATAACAACTATACATTCCTGCAGTAAGCTGTGAAGTATTTTAACAAAACCCATTTCAAATGTAACTGAAAATTAACATCAGACAACATCAGAGCAGTGGTAGAAAGCGCATGGGATCAGTAGTACTGCAAGCCCTTCTTGGGCAGTTATTAAAACAGATCTCAGATTTGGAGCCAAAATGCTCCATCTGGAATCCACAAGCCCACAGAAGGTAAAGACTATCAAGGGATAATCAGCATCCACTCATAAAAATCTGTTCACTGATGTTTCCCACGTAAGAATTGTGATGGTGACTTTAGGTGCCTTGCTAGGAAAAGAGGCAGGAAAAAACCCCTCTATTTTTAATAAAATTAAAGACTAGATGCTTTGAAAGTCTGCTTCCCCATTGTCTAGTTGTCTTTGAAAAATCAAGCTTTCATGTTACCTTTGCTCAGAGGGCTAATCCAGCTCGTAACTAACGTCTGTAACTGAAGGCTGGGTTTCTCCGGAGGGTGTGGCTGTCCTGACTTTCACAAGCACAAAGCGTATCATTTTAAGAACATTGCAAAATACGATGCAAAAGTCTGGAAAAAAAAAAACAGGAAAGGTGCAAATAACAGCAAAGAATTGATGATATGAAGTTGTCTGTTAAATCTTGGCCCTCTGGATAGACATGCTTAAATTCAAATCTTCATAAAACCTGAACAGATGTGTGAACACAAATCTGTTACTCGATTTCTTCTTTCATCTTCATCACAGCAGCCACCGAGGTAACAATGTCATGTCCATTTTATGCAGTTCAACTCCAAACAAGCCAAATACGCATGCCTGTGATGCTAATGGTTTATGAATCCTATCCTGATTAAACACCCATTGCTAGACAGCAAAATTAGGGCTAATCATTAGAGGACAGACACCACAATTTAGTACAGAAGACAAAGCGTCTCAATCCCATATTTGCAAAGTAATTTACACTTATGCATATATAAAACACACAAGACTACAAAAGCATGCAGAAGAGAGCTATACACTCAGTAATGACATAAAGGAAATACTTTATAAATTCATGACTGTTGCTAAGATGTGCAAACAGATTTTCCAAGGTATTTACCCACCTAAAAGATGTCAGTAGGAGCCTAATGAACTTTGGAGAAAAAGTGGATGCAAAGCCTTGCTACCCAATTTCCAGGTAAAACACTTTTAAAGTTGTTTTGAAATGAAATCAAAGCAGTTTGTATGCAGACAAATTTTAGAAAATGCTTCCATTCCCAAGGGTAAACATCATAATTCCTTTGAATATGCAACATGCACAACACCATTACAGCATTTCATAGATTAGCTTGAAAAAGCCAAAATGAAATAAAAACAACAACCACCGCAAAAATCAACGTTTTTCCACATTCATACAATTTATTACAAAATGTCAATGAAAATTAGTGTTATGGTATATAAAAAATTCAGTACATGCCATTGCTCAGCTGACAGATAGGAATGCCTGTGACAAATTCTTGTCATCAATACTTGAGACCCGAAGATAAAGCCTCAGAGGCATCACACAAGTTGTTGGCGTGCACATTTACAGGGTGTTAAGGCACGACAATTTAGAAAAGTCAGCTTTTTTTGCATCACTGGTGAATCATCAGTGTTTTGTGCATTTTCTGATCCATCACACAAATGCAAATCACCAGAGATGAAGCTTCAAAAGCAACAAAAGCAGAGAGAAAGTTCTGAAAAACTGATGTGATACATAATGATACTTAAAATGGCAGGTGAAAGTTATGATACTGTGCAAACACATACGTTTACTGTAAACAGGCCACAAAGTCTTAGTATTAACCACAAAACTGTTCAGAACAGCCTATCAGATACATGATTAGCTCCTTAAACCCACCACAAGGTCTAGTCCATACAGCGTACTCTTATCAGCTTCTGATAAAAAGATATAGGAGGGATAATAAACCCACATTTATAAGTATGAAGACAGCATTACCAAAAGAATCAAAGAAAGATACACTATAAGGTGAATAACATGGAATATATAAAACAAGCCATTTCACAACACGGATCTTCAGAGTTTGTGTTTGTTTTAACGCAGGTCTTGGTCTGTGGCATCCAGCTTTTGTATTTGAACGGTACCATTCGGCAAAGAAAAGAGAGCACCCATCCACTTAGAGAACCGTTTGCTGCTGGGAACAAAAGTGGAAAACAAAGAGCATTAGAAAGGACAAACTCTCAGCGCTGTCAGAGCAATTGGGGCAGTCTGAGCCCCTCCCAGCAAAGCAGCATAAATCCAGGGAAGAAGGAGTTTCAATCCCTGCATCACAAGGACCTGCATTAGAATGAGATCAGCTGAGCACTTTGGCCCCAAATGTTTATCACAAATGTCTAATAAGAGCTAATAAATGAGAACTTATTTTTAGCTACATACTTTCTTAAGCACCCACACCCTCTCTCTGCCTGCAAGAGCACAAGAAGTGTGTTACAGCTCGTCTCGAAAGAACTGCACAAGAGGCACCGACCTCGGCCTGTTGTGCGTGGCATCACTGCTGCTGGAGGAAACAAACCACTCAGAGGGACAGGGCTACAACACGCAGCAAGCCTGATGTCATGCACCAACACTCCTATGGCACTGCTTAGGTAAAACAGGGAAGATTTTTTTCCAAGCATTTGTACAGCAGTATTCCTATGGCTGAAAAAGAGGGATACCAGTCTGTGTTTTCAAAAACAACTACCAGTTTTGGATATTTCTACAGTTACTTGAGAATCAAAAAGGCTGCTACAAAAAAAGCAAAATTCCAACTATCCCTGAAAATCAGGTCTTGCTTAGGAAGATGTGTCAGATGTGGAAATCTGGGAAACACTTCAAATTCTCCAGTCCCAAAAGTCCTTGTTACAGACAGGAAAAAATATTTTAGAAAATACCATTGTGTCAACTCACTTATAAAATACAGTGCAACACTCATCCAGACTACAACTGGGATAAGGAGCAAGGAAAGCTGACAGCAGGGTGCTCTGGCCTTTGCCATTCTCCCTACAGGAATTCTGTTCAATACACAATTCCTTCACGTTTTAAGAAGTCCATCACTTGCCGTAACAACTGGAACAAGCAAGCCAGCAAAAAGGCTGTAAAGCCAGAGTCCGTAAATTGCTAAGCAAATTAAAAATTAACTGTTGTGCCACTCTGCTGCTTCAAGTAGGAAAGTGAAACTTGATTTCTGCCACTGCCTGCCCAACTCTGATCTGTTACAGAAGGTACCTTGAGAGGAAACCACAGCTGACGTTTCAGACTCACAAAAAGACTGGAATTTCCAATAAACGTGAAGGCTTGGGTTATAGGCACAGCTGTGCATTGATGTTACCAGCACTGGCTACACGATACCCACATTTTATGGGGTTGTGGAACACACTTGGGCAAAGCAAGTTCGTGCAGTTTTAGTGTGGATTTGTTTCACTGCTCTTTCTTCCTCATCTCTGTGTGAGACAGTATTTTATGATACAATTAGCTTAGTATCATTCTTGACAAGCTTGACCTCCAGCTTTATCAGGCTGACCTTACATTCAGTCCCTACACTCCTTTCTCCAATACACAGCATTAATAAATGCCTCCACCTGCAATGTAAATTCATACCATCATTTAAGAAAGAGGACACATTTCTCCAGTGTGCCATTAAAACAAAGCTCTCTCAGTAAGCAGAGTAACTAGCAAGCACAACATACACCTGCAGCCTGATGCACGTGGTCACACTTCTCAGAATCCTCTATTTGTAGAGACTTCAAAAACCTTGGGAAGGAATGGGTTTGCCTTGCCCTCAGCTGTTTCCAAGAACACTACAATGCAGGACAACTTGACATCTCCACGTGTTCACTTCTGAATTCCCAATGAGAGAAATTTGCTTTATGAGCAGCTACATTTTCTTCACTGACCTCAATTATTTTTCTTCAAATAGCACTCATTTTATGTTGTAGCTACACCCCTTTGAGTGTCCTATCATCAGCAAGAGCTTTGAGAAATGGCATCTTTCCACAAGGCAAAGGAGTACTGAATGACATCAGTACCCTCATGTAGGTGGTTTTGACTCGTTTTGTTACCTGCACACCAAACATTTTGAATTTCTGCTATTTCAGTCACCCTCTGTTGACTTCACTGCTTCAAGTTTGCTCCCTTTCCTTGGCTCGTCTGCACGACCCCTTATTGTTCCCCACAGCCAATGTCACCAGCCAGGTTCACACTCAGTTACAAGACTGGCCTTTGAACTGCTTTCTAATGTTCATCAGCTAAATGTGCTAGTACTGATATCCCTGAGTCACATACCCACACCAGGCTCCGAGCTTCAAAGCTACAAGAAATATGCCCCTGTCTCTCTAGCAAAAGGTGGCCCTGCAGCATTTTCAGGTTCCCCGTGACACCATGCCAAGCTTTCGCATGGTAGGTCTGTGTACTCCACACCTCAGGCACGCTAAATGACCAAGAAGTTCTGGAAGCAAACCAGAAGCCATCAGTCCAGGTATCCAAGAGCTGCAGTGTGTCCCTGGGACACAGGAAGAGGTGGAATATGTCAATTGTAACCTTCCTGGGCAATCCAGCCCCTAAGAGGCAGAGTGCAAGGTGCTGCTGCACTACTCACGAGAACTGGGAATGCCACTGCAGCCGCCACACCATGGATTCCAGCTTTCCCCAGGCATTGACACACTAATGAAAGCAAATAGATGTATTTCCATTCACCTCTGACAAACAACAAAAACTTGAGCCAGCCCATCAACATCAGGTTTGCCAAACAACTCCACAGTCAGAGGAGCTGGAGAACAATGGTGCTCTCCTGGTCTAGTTTCCAGCCAGAGAAACACCCACTGGCAGTGCCAGGCAGTTGTTCCAAATACTACAAATTTGCCCAAGCCTCACATTCTCTAGGCTCTTGATTTCAGCTGCCAAAAACTACAACATGATCTCTACTTCCCCAAATGACATTTCTCATCAGATCAATTCAGCATTCAGCAGCATCGTTCTAGAAGGCTGGTTGCTATGACAATGCTTTTGTGTTGCTCTGTTAAATGATGTCAGTTCATTGGTAGAGAGAAGGAGCTGCTTGGTGTCTTTAGCACTGTTCTTATCAAGCATCAGAACAGTGTTAGTGAGCCCAGGAGGCTTTAAAATAGTTGTGGAAATTACAAGCTATACTGAAAAGAATTTTCAATGTCCTACAGATACTTGAAGCACAAGATGCCTGAGTTTTCCCTAACTATATTTCCAGATGGCCATATTAGGTTTCCATAGCCTGGCTACTGTCACTGGCTTGTCCCAGTGTGATCTTGAAACTGAGTGAAGACAGAAAATCCAGATTTGTAAGAATAACAAGAGGAAAACAGATTGCAAACAGATACCCTTTCAGAAACAGAGACAGAAAAGGAAGAAACATTCACCAACAATAATTTTATTTGATAAAATAATTCCAGCATTTCATAATATTTGCTCATCTGAGATGGACAAGTTCAAAAACTAGTAAATATGCTACTGGAATTACTGTAGGCTTATTTCAAAAGCATTTCATATTGGAGCACCCAAATAAAACTAAACCTGCTTTAGGTTTTGGTAACTTATTCCCCTTTCCATGTTTCTCTTCCAACCTTTATTTGAGCTGCCAAATACAAGAAGCAATAAGCTTCTACATGTTAGAACAGTCTTGTGTTTCAGAAGGAAAAAAAATCTGAAAAAGTTATTACTGCTTATTCCAAGAATATTTTGGTGTCCAGCTGTGCTTTCATGGCCTGCTACAATCTTCTCCACATGCTGTTTGTACACAGAGGCTATGAAACATTTAGTGGAAACAGACAAAAGTGCAGGTCAACTCACCTTTGTTGGGGCCGCACTCAAAAGATCTTCACCACCACTGCCTGTATTCACAGGCTTTGGTCAAAAACTGCAGTTGGCACCAGCAATGACCAGTGTGCCCCAACCATCTTCCCTTCCTACCTCTAACCCAGCTTCCACCAGCACTCGTCTTCATCCCCTGTCAGGATCCTGCTTCTCCACAGCAAGACAGACACTGTCCATCCCCTTTGGAAGCTTGGAGCACATTCCCTGTGTATAAACTTGGCCTTTGTCACTCCCCTTGTGCTTCTCAGACTCTAGCCTTGAAAGTAAAGGAAACTGCTTGAAGTAAATTGTCCCTTTGCTCTTTCCATAAAACTTTAAAGATGCCCCTGCTCAAAAAGGATCAGGCAAACCAGACCTTCCAGTTATCCCATCTGTGTAGTATTGTATGGTAATACAGACTTGTTGGTCTTTTTGGCAAGGATTTAACACTTTCTAATCATTATCCAATGCTAGACTCCTAGAAAACCCCAAAGCATCCAGCAAGCTCCTCCTCACCCCAAAATACATCTGAAACCAGAAGTAGGTATTTCACACATTTGGGTATTAGCACATTTCATTACTCTACTGTTCATTCTCCAGCTCTTATCTGTGCAGGTGTTTACATCAGACTTCTCTTTTCCTAGAATACCTGAAAACATCTCTGTATCTGTGCTTTATATAGGGGAAAATATTTTAAGGGACTTTTGAAGAAAATAAAAAAATATATAAATATCCCAAACAAAAAGGAGTGAAAATGTTATTTTTTACATAAACTGTCTATAAAGTCACATATTTTTCTCAGCACAAAGATAAATAAGGGTGCAAAAGAGCAACTGGAGGAGAGGTTGAACCTTTAAAGTTCTTGTAGAACTAGAACCCGAGAGATGTTCAAGATAAGCTGTGATAGAACAAAAAGATTGATATCAAGCATATTTAAATTTGTTGGCAGCTTGCTTCTGTTAACCACTGTGACAATTACAAGTTTCCTGGTTTCTCTGGAAATAGTGAGTTAAGTAAAATACAGCACATAAATCTGATGGGAATGCTGGAGGTTGAACTCATCACTCCTCCTAAACTTCGAAGTCAGTTACCATGCACGAGAGAACCTCCTCTAAGGGTAAGTTCTGGGTGAGGGTTCCCCTCACTGTGCTGTCAGGATGATCATACAGCAATACCCTGGTTTAGCAGGGCTGCGACTGCAGCTCCGACTCTGCATTCTGACTAGTGAATTACACTGTAAGTCTACCTATCAGTACCTCAGGGGTAACAAAAAAAAAAAAGTTCAAAAGCCTTTTCTGAAAGCCATCTGTCAGACATGATTTCCACAGCAGCTGCAGAAACAGAGCTTAGCAAATTCCAAAGGAACAGCAGGACCTCCACATACGAAGATCTCATTCAAATCCTTCTCAAATTTGTCCACACTCGTTATTTCAGACCAATTAACTTCCCCGAGATTTAGTTCCAGCTAAATCACAACAGGATCATGGGAACACTCAGTTAAATCTGCAAAGCTCTCCTGCTTGCTGGTCCAAGATGCACTCCAGATTAGCCATGTGAAGTATCTACACAATAACATTTCCTTTGGACACACATGAGCGCGCTCTGAAGGCTGTTTACTTACGTAGCCATGGCTGCAAATTCAGCCTGGGACAAACCATGCTCCCGTTCTTTTTTATAAATACCACATCCAGTACTGCCAGAAGCTGGAGAGCACAGGGAATCTGGGACCATTACTGGCTAACTATTAATGGGAATACTACATCCCATCAGCCCTCAGATCCTGACTGCACAGCAAAGCCAGCACCTAGGAACTGAAGGAAGAACTCTGGATGTATTTGTACCACTTGCCATCCTCTGCTCTGCAAACAGCTACAGACAAGGGACCCATAAGGACCATCGAGTCCAACCCTCAGCCCAGCACAGGATCCTCCCCAAGGGTCACACCAAATGCCTGAGAGGATCATCCAAACACTCCTTGAGCTCTGCCAGCCTTGGTGCTGTGCCCAGTGCCCTGGGGAAGAACCTTTTCCTGATACCAAACTTAAACCTGCCCCTACACAACTCCAGGCCATTCCCTGGGTCCTGTCCCTGGTCCCCATGGAGCAGAGATCAGTGCCTGCCCCTCAGGAGGAAGTTGTAGCTGCAGTGAGGTCTCTCCTCAGTCTCCTCTTCTCCAGCTCAACACACTAAGTGCCCTTAGCCACTCTTACACCCCCCTCAAGGCCCTTTGCCATCTGAGATTTAACATGGTTTTTTCCTTACTGAATATCAGTTTAAAAATGCCATGAGATTAAATGTGATTTGTAAGTCACACAGATAATTAAGCTCCTTTGCAAGAAACAGTAACAACCATTTATGCTACATAAGCTTTCCTGCATCAAACAGCCATTGTCACAAGTGGTCAGTTTGGCCATGTGAAAACAAAACAGTCACCATGAAAACTTGGAACCTTCAGTTCAGACTGAAATATTTAACAGTATTGAAAAGGCTGCACAATGACCAGCTCCTGTCCATGGAATGAGAGCTGTCTGTCAGACACTGCTATTGCAGACACTGCTATTGCAGACACTGCATGGTCAGCCACAAAATTATCCTCAGTTTTCCAACTCCGGGAAAACACACCTTAGATGGAAGTTGGGAGACATGATGTGAAGACTCATCTGTTGTTCCACAGTTGGAACTATGACAGTAAGAAACCTGAGACTGAATTATTTATTTCCCCTTAACTACTTCACTCAAAGATCACAGTGAACTTACCAGTAAAACCATCAACTTCTGCTTAAATTAGAATCCAGTGAATAAGTTTATTTATTAAACTTTTTTCTTCTTCTTTCTTTATGTAAACAGGAAGACCAATGGTTCAAATAAAGGCAACAAAAAATCTCCTTATTTTAGGCTTGGAATGTTGGCAGCTGCCACAAGGTCATAAGGGATAATATAATCCATTTTATTCAAGCTTTACATTCCACAAGACCAGCAATCACAACTAGAGTATTAAACTGAAGCATTAAGCAAGAAGACTCCTCATATCCTTCTATTTTTTTGTTCTTGCATTTAAAAGAAAAATATCAGAATGGCTGAATTCTGAAGAAAACACTAATAATTGCTACAAGAATTTTTTTCTTCCCTCACTCTGATCCCATCTAATACATCATATACACCATCAGGGGAGTCTGTACTCATGACCAGTTTGTAAAACTTTGTTTGGTTTTTTGAAAAAAAACCAAATTTATAAATTCAGCAGCCTACATGCCCCAAGACACCCTAACTTTTGATTACATATAAACAAATTAATTTTCTGAGCAGCCTGTGCTAGCAGAAACAAAGCCAGATGATTCAAAAATATGGCACTGAGGATAAGCAAAAAAAAACCTGGCATAAATCATCTTTTCTAGTCTGCTCAGAACATCACTCATTTCTTTTCTGTAAGTACTGTAAAAGCAAGTACAAAGTACAAAACTAACAATAATCATTGTGAAAAACTCATGTAAGAGGAGTAAACAAGTCAGAAAAGCAGTACCTGATGCATGGAGATGTTAAACATGCTAGTCATCCCCTGGCTTCATCCTCATCTGGGCTTGCATCTGGGCAATCATCTCCTGCATGCGGCGCAGCTGCAACAGAGACACCCACGTGTTTAGAACAATCTCAGGAGAAGTCCAAAAATCCAGGAAACCATACATCTTTTTTTCCATGGTTGAATGCAGATCTTGTTTTCTTCTTCACAAACAGGAAATGTTCAATAACTCACACACTTGAATACTTTGGTTTTCCCCATCTCATATTCTTCAGTGCAATACATTTAACTTCCACAAGATTTATAATACTTACAATGAAAATTGAGTAATAAAGTCCAAATCTTTTGCTGTTTGCAGACCTGTGACTCCACATTTAATGTACAGTAAGAAAAACCTGTCCTTTAGGTGTGCACAAAGACACACCTAAGTGAGCCGAAGCAGCTTTGTTCTGATACAAGTGCTCAAAGCACAAGACCAGGTACAAACATTCATCTTGTGGCCACCAAAGAACTCTGAAAATTTTTGCTACAGTAACAGCTGAACATGCAGACAGGATTTAAAAACTACCCCAAAAGAGAAAGATGTTTATAAAATTTGGAAAGCCAGACTAAACACATTAAGCACCAATATTTTTTACATCTAAACAATGATTTTTCCTGGAAATAACTGTTTTCTTAAGGCATTTTTTAATAACACTTTAAAGTTAGTTGCCATCTCACAAAGGGCCAGTTATATAAAATGTTTTGTTTCTCAATTTTGGTGTTGTGTTTCTTTTTTTTGGTTGGTTGGTTTTTTTAATAGCATTAATTGGAACAAATGTTTCTAAGAAAGAAGACAGAACTTTAATATTTTCAAAATGTGTATGCAAATACCTCTAATTTGATTTACAAATTACCAGGTACTTCCTTCCATATGCAGGTGGGGAAGTTCCACATACAGAACTACAAGTGCCCTGTCTTACAAACAGGGAAGGAAATAGGTTACTATTCCCATGCATATTGTATAAAGTATGAATCCCTCTCAAACTCAAGTCATGTAAAAATCTGAGGCTTGTTATACAAGTTTTCATCTTCTTTAAGTAGTTAGGGAATTGCTTCCATTGGTTTTCAACGAACTCGAAACCCACTGTGTTTAAACAATTACACTGTCCTTTCATCCAGTCAGCCACATTTACTATTGTGACACTCATTGCAGCAGATTCAGTATGAAGGAATCTGAGACAAATACTTGACTCCATGTGTGTGGTGTTGTTTTGGGTTGTTTTTTCTTAAAAAAAAACCAAACTAAACCCAACAAAAACCAGAATGAAATAGGAAAATCAGTTGCAGGTGCCTGTATCACTTTTTCTTGCCTGGGCTCAGATACAGATCTGGGAAATAGTAAGAAACTGAAGATGGAAACTAAAAAGTGAAAAACAGATTGCAGCACAGCCAGCAGTACCAGAGCCTGCCTAGAACTGGCTGGCTCATGCTCTTACCCTCCTGCTGCAGCAGCACAGGGCTCAGGAGGGGCTAATTCAGGTTCCTGTGGCTGCAGCAGAGATGCCCTCTGACAAAAGGAGATTCACACATCAACAGCATGAGATACAGCTAAGACTGCAAGGATTATTATAAACCCATCTACATCTTTCTGCTAAACACTTAGAACAAAAAGCTCCTGATCAAAAAGATGGCACAATGCTGCAGGAATGAGGGAGAAAAAGCACAGAAAAGCTTCAGAAATGAGAGTTGCATTGGTTCCATGATACAATAAAGAAGTAAAGTTTCAAAGATCTGCTTGTAAAAATGTAAGACACCTGGTCTTTTGAAATGCCTGTCTGCAGATTTACCACCAGAATAAAACTTGCTTTTTGGAAGCTCTCCTGCTTGAGCTTTCCCAAGAGCACTCCAAGCTGAGCCATGGAACAGTCCCAAAATAGAAACTGCTCAGTAATGAGAGGGGACGATATTGCTGCACATGTATTATAGTGACTGCTCACAGAATTCTGCTAATAGCAACACCATACTTTAACACTTAAATAAAGCATTGAGACTCACATTTTCTTAACCTTAATTGATAAAAATATGCCCATACCATGAAATGTAAGGCAGCACTAAAGCCCCAAGAGACCTACTCTGCTCTAATGTTAATACTGTAACATGCCTTTCCTTTTCCATTCTCATGGTGTGTTTTTGAAACCTACTGGTGAAGTCTCAGTCTCATCCATTAGCTTCGTAATGGCAAGTTTCTGAAGCTATTTAGTGTGACCCAGCAGAAAAACTTTCAGGCACAATGCCTGTGAAAAACAACTAGGCAAAACAAGGCAGATTGTTGTTTCCTATGGTCATTGGTATGAAGTTAGTGAAGTGTCCTTTTCATAAGGAAGTTGGCAAAAAAAAAAGAAAATAAGAATAAAGATACTCGAGCACACCTCTTTGTCACTACATCCTGAGCTGCATCAGCATTTTGATTTGGTTTTCACTGATCATTTGCTATGCAAATAACGGCTCTTTGCTGTGAGACTGTGGCTCTCAAGCTCTAATCAAACTCACAACTATCAGTTTCACAACGGTACTCTTAGCAGACAACCTGTGAGCAATGAGAGTTACCACAATAAAACCTGCTCACATAACACAGGGCTGAAGTCAGAGGTAATCAGTGAACTCAGGGAGGGTGCACACCAATACCTTGGGCAGGACATGGTTTGCACAGCAGGAATCCTGGCAGCTGAAGAGTAAAAGTAAAAAAAGAGAATCCAGCTGTACTGTGCTCGAGTGGTAACCATGCCAGTCTCTTCAGCAGTTCCCCAAGCAGAAGGTAAGGCATAAGAGTCATTCCTCCACTTCACAACACAAACCACAAACAGCTCATGTTCACCTTACAGAACCTACTGCACAGACAGAAACAACCCCTGCTCTTAATAAAGGAGAAGGCAAAGAATCACACTAAAGACTGAAGCTGATGCCACATCAACATGTGTGCTCCCTTTGCTGTTGGGGCCTGCAAGCATCAAGGCCATGAAGTGACTTTGATCTAGCTCAGCAGCAACTCCTCCCACTTGTAAGGGCAGCATTAATACATCCACGTTCATCCCCTCCAGAACAGATGTTACAACATGACATAGGGCCAATGCACACCACGAAAAGGAAGCTAGGAAACAATGTTTGGAAATCTGTTAAAACAAATAATTCCTGTGAATCCTCAGATAACAAAAGGCAAAAGAATAAACTTAACCTTGGCATAAATGCTACTTGGTTTACTTATGTCAGGACTAAAATTTAGCTCAAACTGTCATGTAACTACTGCAGCAACACAGAAAGGAAACAAACATTTAAAAGGAGAGTTAAGGTTACAGAGTCAAAAGTGAACGATGCACCGCCTTAATGGTTTCCGTGCCTCTAACAGAAATCATGGATACACAGCTCTGCTTTACCTACATGATTTCATCACAATACCAACAAATACTACTCCTGTTTGAACAGGTGAGTGGCTTTTCACAGATATCACAGGAAAAGAAATGTTAAAAACCAAACATTTGCGTCCCACTGGTATGTTTCCCCTCACCACACCAAGTCTGACTATTTTTGCCCGTGTCTTTACATGTGAAAGTTCATACGGGAGGAGGCTGCAAGAATAAGGCAAGACGGAACACTGAGGACAATGGATTTATCTAGAGGATGTTCCCATGAAGAGAAGCAAAATACTGATAAATTCACAACCTTGGAAATGGGGCTTTCATTGAGATAAAACTCTTTCATAGGACATGCTGGCACACAGAAGTCCCCATGGCCACAGCCATGGCAGTGCATGGGCAGCATGCAGTTCCTTCAAAGAACAATTCAAATGGGCCAGGAAAAAAAGTTCAAAAGGAAAAAAGTTTGGGTTTTGCTCCAATCCCTAACAGATTCCCATTGCTACTCACTAACAGTTTTCTTCTTATGAATTTCTCCAGGCCTAAGACTGCAGCACTTCACAGAGCAAGGCTGAAGCATTCTGCTCCCTTGCACTGGGCAATAACATCCCACAAAGAAATTAAACTTTACACCTGTTTTTATTTCCCTCAGGTCTGCAGGTCTTTGTCAGGAATCATGCTGCCTCTTCACATAGAAGTTTCTACCTTACCTTTCGGGAAAGTACTTGCACACCCCCCTGCAGTCCCAGGCAGTTACCTGCATACGCTGCTCACACCCTCACCTGGCCCCCTTCTGACCCCCACACTCACCTGGGGCTCTTCACCTCATCTGCCCAAGGGTTAAACAGGCTCAGAAAGTGGAAGGACAGAGAAAACAGATTCAACATCGTGGTTCATTCAGCCCAGAGCTGCCCAACTCCACTGGAGGCAGCGCAGCCAAGGGATTTGCCCAAAGCCTTGGGACAGCTCACTGGATAAACCAGAGCAAGCTTATTCCTTGCTGTTTTCATGCACTCACAGCCCTAACATGTTTCTGGAAGCATTACCCCTCAAAACTTTGAAAGGTTTTTATTACAAGATGTTTTCAGAGTAGGAAGAATATGGCACAAAACTACAAACTAAGTTTGTGCCGATTTACACTCCAACATCAAAATAATTTGTGCTGCATCATATTTACCAAAAGAAACATGAGTATCTTTACTCTCATTTTCACTTCCCATCTCAGAAAAACAGATCATCACTTGCAAATGAGCAAAAGCACGACCATTGTGAGCAATAAATACAAAATGATAGATTAGCAATTCGAAATTGCTGAATTGGGGACCACATCCTTTGGCATAATAAAAGATCATTTACCAAAAGTGATGTCTTGATAAAGATGATCCTGGCACTTGCCCAAGCATTCATTCCTTCCAAGGTTATATAAACCTCACAAAACTCTAAATAGAACTTCAAGCACCGTTACTGATGGGAATGCAAAACAGGAGGGGAAATGGATATTTGTTTTCTCTGTGAAGGCCATGGAATGCAAGCCCATTTCCTCTGTGCCTCTTTCCTCCACAGATTTTTCCCAGTCTGAACCTCAGGGGTGATTTTGAGATGAAGGGACTTCATACCAGCTCATCTACCGAAGATTCAGCAAAGCCTCTTGATCTCTTTGGGACAATAGAATGCACAAGTTAAAAATGTATTTGTTTTTTCAAGTTCTAACCTAATCCTCTGCAACTTCAGCAGCAATTACTCAGAGATGATTAGCCCCAGAGGAAACTTCCAAACTGTCCTCCAAGAAATTCCATCCCTTTAGCCATGTTACATAAAAGACACAATACGTACTATGTATGTATATACATATAAAATTCTTTCTATACTTTCACGGAGTGGTCAGAATAGGCCAGTATATGATAATGGGCCTGCCCTATCACAGTTTCCAGGGGAAATGGTTATAGGAGAATTTTTTCAGACATTAGTCTTAACACAAAGTTCTACAAGGATACCCAACTATTAGACACGTACAATTTAAATAGTTCAAATAACAGGAGAAACAGTCATGACTTAATCTCTAAGTCTACTGCCTGAATGTTGGAAGCATTAAGGAGAAAAAAAGAAGAACAAAAAAGCACTTTCAGAAAATGCCCTTGACAGTTTCCAAGGCCCCAGGACTGCTGGGCACCAGCTGATGAGCTCCTGCTGCTCTGCACACACATCAGGAAACGGGAGGCAGCTTTTCTATGCACAGAACACTTGCAGAAGCTCCTCTCTTGTACACTCACAGCCATTAAGTGTGCTTATGCTGCTGAAATGAAGTTATACAGTGATAAATGTGCAGCTCGTTCAATCTCCAGTAATTCATATTATTAAATACTAATTATGCTGATAATGAGCTGCTTCTGCATTTCCCTTTAGGAAATTTTTCTGCTATGTATGTCAGCGTGGCAGGGCTAGCCAATAGCTAAGCAGGGTTGGCTATTTTTAAATATGGATGCTATAAAGGAAGAGGGAAATGCACAGACCAAAGTAACAACGTTTCAAAAATTTCCATGTATGGGAGTCAATCTTTCACCTCAAAAACACCCAAAACTGCTTGTAGCTCTTTATTTCTTACTCCAAATGACTGCACATAGACACTGATCTTTTAAATCACACCTTCCTGCATTTATGGACTTGGATCCAAGCTGAATTGCATAAAAGAAGGACAAACATCAAAAAAACACCATCTTGCAATTGGCAGAAAGCCTTCAGTTTTCACACTTCAAGCACTTGTAAGCACTGGCAATGTACCCCTTGAATTTAAATATAAGGCTAAAAATTTCTCAGTCCTTACAACTGTAGCATAAAAATACTAAGTTGAAAGGCCTACCAATAACTTGGAACCAGAGTAAGAAATCATGGACTTGGGTGTTTTCAAACTCTAAGCCAACAGGTGCAACAGAAATGCTATTAAAGAAGTCAAGATTAAGATGAAAAAACATGCACATTAATTAGATAATGGGATTTTTAAGACTCAACAGCCTTTTTCTACCCCATAGCCATAAGAAAAAATGTACTGGTAACATGCTCATAGCAAACACATGCCCATCTGAAATGACATTAGACTGTCAGGCTACCCCAACACTCTATGTTTAAAGCAGCATACACAGCTGGCAAACATTAATTGCTTTCAATACTTAAAATAGCAAATATCCTTATGGATAATTAGCATAAAAATGGGAAGGGATAAAATATCCTGCCTGCAACCAGGAGTCCACATACCCAATCCACAATACAAGTGACCCCCAAACAAACCCTGCATGGGCAGCTCCAGCGTCAGACTGGCTCTGTCATGTTCCACAACTCCAACCACACACACACTGCAGCAGAACACTGAGACTGGAACACAGCATGTTGTATTAAAGAACAACAGTTTTAGAAGCCCCCTCTTACCTCAGCCTCTTTCTGCTGGAGGATTCTATCCTTGTCTACAACTTCCTCTTCAACAGGCCTATTGAAGAAAAGAATGCATTGACAGTATAAGATACAGAAATAAAAATCTCCAAGAACAGACTCAAGGCTTATATTCCAATTAATAGAACATGAACAAAGTCTGCATGTTTCTGCACAGGGGAAATTAGGACATTCTTAAACCTGTGCTTCCCTTTTGAAAAAGGCCATCTTTACCTCACAAGCTCCAGCTATTCACTCTCCATTTCTTAAAATTTTTCTTCACTGCTACAGGGATTCTTTTGCAATTTACTTTAATGAAGAGATTTCCTTCACTATCTATCCATGGTACAAAAATCAAACCAATAAAAGGCTGTGTAGGCTATTTCTTTTTTCTTTAAGATCAAAATGCTTTGCTAAATACTAAAGAGCAAGTGGAGTGTGGACAAGAATAAGTTGCTATCCAAGAAGATGCAGCAAAGGTAGACCTGAGTCTTTTTGCCAAGGACAGAAACGCTACTAGGAAGAGAAAAAACAAAAATAAACACCATAAAAAACACACACGTTATCAGAAAACTTTGTTTGGTCTGAACTTCTCTTTTAGCTGTCCATGAAGGAACAAGAGAGCAGCCACCACGGCAGTGCTGCAGTAACTGGAGAAGCAGTGTGGTATCTAATCAGATAAACTGGGGCCTATTGAAATATGCCCAGCAGTGTTTCTCCTCCCCAAGCAGACATCCCTAAATGAAAGCCTATGCTGCCTGCAGCCCACTTCTTTATGCACACTCCAATTAAAAGCACAGAGAAAAGGCAATGGACACAGAACAAGCACAGCACTTTGCTATACATTACCCCTCTTCCAGAAGAGTGTTTGTACAAATTTCAGTAATTCCACAGAAGGAAATCTCATCAGAAACAATCAGTGACAGGTGGCATTAGTTAGGGGGAAGAGCAAGCCCAACATGCCAGGGGAAGAGGAGACCCCAAGCAGCACCCACTTACTTGCCAGTGCGTTTTAGCCTCTCCGAACGGAAGTTCTCATAGTGCAAGTCTTGGGTCACCTCCTGCAGGTCCTGCATGTGCGTTCTGGAACATGCAAAGGGCTATTGAACACTCTGTCCTTCTCACCAAAGGGAAGACAAACACTCTTTTATCTTCCACTGCTGTTTTGTATAATGGATACATTTAGCAGGAAAGTAAATCCTTACAGACCAAGCCTGCCATAAAGTCAGCCAGAACTCTGCTTTCATACTTGCTGCTCCTGAATTCATACCCAAGTGCCCCCACCAAGATTCTTCCAAGACCCAAAATGTACTGTCCTCCTCTCAGTCACTAATTACTTTAGATGAGTTGTTTATCCCAGTCCTTGCAGTGCTAAGAACCTTGCAAAGACAGTTATTGAGAAAAACACTTCAATTCTTAAAGCATTTTATTGCTCTTTTATGCTGTTAAGTATAATTTGTTACTGAGGACTAGGTGGAGCTCCTTGGCTCACACAACAGCTGACACTGCCTAACAATTTCCAATTGTCAAAGAAAAGGAAAACCCACTTGCTCCCCATGCCCAGCAGAGGGCAATCCCTGCCCAGCAGAGACTGAATTTGGAGCGACACAACGGAATTCCATATCCAGAATGAGCAAAACATCGTTTTTAAAAGGATGACTTAAACCCATTTACGCAGGCAGAGTATCCGTATCAGCTAACATCATGAAGGGGCGGGGCATCATATTTAACAAAGGGCTTCCCATACTGCCAAGAAAACTGCACTTTGCTTTTAGAACACTTTTCACTTGGAATAATATTTTAAAAGGCTCCCTGCCCCACCAACTGCACTGTAACAAAACTTCAAGTGAAATGTAAAGCCATCAAATCAGTTCACTGAAAGGCATAAACCCACATGTATCTGGCAATGTAAAACACAGAAAATATTTTCTGAAGTCAGAGATGAGAGGATACAGCAGCAAAACAAGCTGCAGGGGACTAAAATGTTACTCTACACTGCCATGAGAAGCAGTTTTGCATTAAGGAATCCATACTCTTCTAAGCCTGCAGTCACTGTCACAGTTACATCAGCACGAGGTGGAATCATTTCACCGTGACTCACACGAGCATTGTGCGCAGCTTGAGGAAATCATTGTGCTCTGGATTTTCAACTTCAACAACTCCCCAGGGATACAGGCGGCCTCGGATTTTTTTCCCCTTCACTTCAATAAGTTGATTGGATCCAATAACAGCAAAGGGAATGCTGGCCTAGTTGAGACAGAGAAAAACAAGTTATGGTTTGATTTCTGTCTTTTGTCTTGTCTTTGGAAAAAAAAGACTTAAGTAACAGCCAGGAGGCGGGGGGGGGGGGGGAAGAAATGTTGACCAATGCTACTAAAATGCTTCCCCATCAGAAAAGCAACAAATCCTGTTCCAGGCCATGCAGCCTCTCCTAATGAACACCTGTAGCTTTGTTAGGATCAGTCAGTCTCAACAAAAGGCACAGAAGGAAATGACGCTTTGCTTTAGGAACACCTGACTGTTGTTCAAGTCCAGTTTGGGCATAATGTGTCATCTGACATAACATCATGCATGGAGAACAGCCAACAGAAACATTTCAGATACAGACTGAAGGAGCTGGAGAGAGAATTTCAGATACATTCTTCAAGCACTCTTGCAAGTATCACAGCACAGAGAGGAAATTACTTCAGTAAAACCTTTATTATCTAACAGGAGGAAAGTTGTTAATTAGTACAGCAACCATAACACACACTCTCCCCCTTGCGTGTGTGTTAAACCACTTGAGTCAGAAAACAGACTGCAAATAATAGTTCTTGGTGAACAGTGGCTTACACTTCAAAGAAAAAAGAAGATAAAGTCACAACACATTACGTTTGGAGTTCTGATGAAACAGATTGGAATAAAAAGAATTATAATTCAGAGTCAACATTCAAAGAAAACTGAAATTTTCAACACCTTGTAAAAGGAATAAGTACCTTTAGGCATATTGTAGACTGTAGAACTTCTGCAGCAAAATAATAAATTAGGAGTGAAACTTGCCTTTAAAACTCTAGTCTGTTCTTTAAACTCCTCATCTTCATCTGAATCTGCATCAGGGAGCTGATAAATCCTAATGCCATGTTCAGAAATCTCATCCAGAACCTGAAAAGTTCACAAAAAAAGAAAGAATAATAAGTTATTTTATGAGGAGGTATTCAGTTAAAAATATGTCCCACTGATTTACTAGTCTGGCACAAATATGCATCTGACTCAGTGTCCAAAGTGGCAAATAGCACAGGCTTGATTTTTTTTTAAAAGCCAGAAGATATATGCATTTTTAGAAAACATAGCAAGGAAATCATTAAAGAACACCAGAAGATTTACATGGTACATAATACAGGGCAGATAAAAGCAAAGTGAGGTTAATATGAAAAAAAGTGTAAAAGCAATGAACTTGGAGAAGGGATTCATTACTTACAGCCTCTAAACTATTCACCCCATGTCAAAGTATATTTTTGTGCATTTGATGTGTACAAAAACTTATAGGACAGTGCATATTGCCTTCTTGAATCAAAGAGAAAAGCTTATTATCCATTTAAAACTGGAGAAAGTAATTAAAAATACGCTCAGGAAAGAAAAATAGCCTGTCCCTGAACAGTTTTCTTTATTGTCACCAATGTCTGAGAATTACATAAAAAAATCCAGTATCTGCATTCCCATGTCCATTCTCTTCCCAATGAAATCACCACAGGGTGAGCAGCCAGCACCACTCCAGGCCTCTGGCAGTTTCAAGAGGTGGAACAAGTCAATCCCTTCTTCAGAACTGAAGAGAATGCTTCTACTGCCATACTCCTAAAATACTGCAGTCAGCTCATGTCCCTGCATCAAAGGCACTGACAGGATTTTCTTTCACTACAGGAATTGTGGTGGTGTGTGGAGAGCATGAAGAATGCTGAGATCCCACAATGACTCTCTGCTGAAAAGGATCTTGGATGTTCCAGCAAAGAAGGGTGAACTCTGCAAACTTCCTGGAGCAGTTTTCCCTAAGTTGCTGCAGCTGTAACCCCCAACCAAGCAGCTGAACTCTGGGTCCAGGTGGGCCAAACCTGGGAGGGGTTTGAGGCAATTGTAAAAGTATCTGGAAAAGTCCATGTAAGGACCTGTGACACCATTACTATGCATGTAACTGGAGATTAACTCAGTAACACCAATACAAGCAGACTCAGACAAGATGTCTTAATGAGCCTTCTGTGAGTATTGTTGGGTTCCTCGATCCTCTGCTGTGATGGCAATGATAGCCACAAGGTAAATGAAACATGTCCAGCCAGAACTTGATTATCAAACAGCTGTTTAAAAAAGAAACAATTCTCCAGACCACTGGAAGAGGAAAGACCATGCAGGAACCACAGTTATTCCCCTGACAATGTTTTCCTGCCAGGTATATAAACATCCCCCGCACTCACACACGCGCTCACACTGAATATTACGAATATTATGAGCCCCCACCTACAGAGAGCAACATTTTTTTAAAGAAGAAATAAATTTGGGAATAAGTGTTGCCAATAAGCAATTAAGTTACACAGACATAATGGCATTTAACTCAATGCATGCTGTTACTGTTTTGCAAAATGGAAGAGAACTGTCACCAAATGATAATAAAAGATGCACAGCTGGGATGGGTGGGGCAGTGCTACAGTGTGATGCCTTTAGTAGCTGCATACAACAAGAAAGAACATTTAACCTGGCTGAGATCTTGAAGATAAAATGCAAGTGAAACAATAACGGGAAAGCCAACAGCAAGGGGTGCTAGAATAATATATTACAGCTGTTAAACCTAGTGCTTTCCTGAAAGGAAAAAGAATTGCAATAAAAACAAACTGTATTTTATGGTCCTAACAATGAAACAGCATTTTGCTTCTTCAAATCTGAATTTTATTGGCCTCAGAGGGTTCTGTGTTCTTAAAGATTAGCCTTCCCATGGGAAATCAAAAAAAAAGTCAAAATATTAGTTCCCCTCTCATGAAGTCATTCTTTTGAGCATGTTTCCTTAGCAGCCTTGCATGGCACAGCTTGTGAAACTGCCTTGTATTTCTTCCCACTCAAGAGTTTTAAAAAATAACTTTGAATTCCAGAAAGAGCAAACAGGAATTACTCCAAGCTGGGTTTCCTTTGCAAGCACCATAAGCTAATCTTGCTGCTTAGTCCAGAGCGGCAAAACAAAAACATTTTACTTCAGATTGACGGCCAAATGGCAGAAACATCTAAAAAAAGTAGGACTTCAAGCTGCGTCAGCAAAGCAGGACTTTGATTCCTATTCCTGATTAGAGACTCTGTTGGCCAAGACGCTTTGAGTTAGAACAATATACAGTAGCTCTGACTTTCAAAGCTTTGGAACCACATTATACATTTGACTTAATATAAACTCAGCTTGCAGAGTGACCTTTGCCAGCAGTATAAAAATAATGAAATCTTGTTTACCTGTTTCCTAACCACTCCCTCAGACTACAGATGTCATTCATCTCCTTGTACTCAGACAATGCATAAATGTGGTGTCCATATGTCTAAGTCAAGCCTGTTTTAAAGATTACTTAGTTAAAAGTAACTTTCCTCAATCTAGGAGGAGCTGGACTTGGATTAGCACTGAATACGGTCACAAGAGGTTGCCTTTAAATCAATCTGTTTACCACAAGATTTATAAACTAGGATTCATCTCCATCTTCCACGATAAATATACACCATAAACCTTCAGTCTAACACTGCTTTCAGAACTGTACTGAAAAAGAAGCAATTTCCAATCCACATTGGGAAGCATTTGCTTGCACTACTGCCACATTTTAGCTAAAAGCCAGTGTTAACAATACAGAGAAGTGACTGCCAAACAGCAGGTGCACTACACAGTGCTTGACCCTAAGACAAGCCGTCAAGCAGCAGAGAAAAGACCACAGATGGGAGTCCCCAAACAATTACAGCAAGTATTGAAACCTGGCAAGACTATGTTCCTCTTCATTTCACCTAAGAACTGCTTTTGTGAAAGATGATTGTAGCTAGAACCTATTTTACATCAGTTTATTTTCTATATTTGAACTGACAGAGCAGAACACTCAAATTCCCAGTGAACTCAATTGTAAAATTATTAATGTTCCACTTAGATGCCTTCTTAAAATCTTTCAACATCATTCTGGTCCCAAATGCTGAACTAACAGTGAGCACCCATGAAAACCAAGCTGAAGTACACTGCTGAAAGACCAAAGACAGTTTCTTTATAAAAAGCAACAGCTCCACAAACAGTATTACTATGAAATAGAAATCTTTCTCCACATCAGTATAGCCACAGAAAAAGAGGCAATAAAACCAGCATAATCAGCCACATTTCTGCTTTATTATTTCCCTATGACTTCTTTCAATTTGCACACAGTGCACCTGCCACCTCCTTATAGTATCTGTGGAGGAACAAAACAGAAGCTCAAGAGCCTGAACAGAATTTCTCCCACCAAGATCAAGATCCTTTTCATCTCACTGAATGGACTTCTTTTAATTTCCTTCTTCCTTTTACCTGGTTCCTCACAAAGCTTCTCACTTCTCTATAAGCACCTCTCCCCCCCTTAAGTGGATGTTTGTCTTTGCAGACAAGGTTCACACAGTCACAACTGTCCCCACTTTTAACTACCACAGAGAACAGATTTATTCCATTTCTTGGGCAAGGTTTCTTGCATCACTGAGTACAACAGCAATGCCAGCAGTATCTCACCTCACCAAACTGCAGCTGCTTACGTGCCCACACAAACCATGGTCACACCTGTCACTGTGGCACTGCTTCACCCAAAAGAGCCCCAGGCAAATCCTCTAATTTAGGCTGAACTCAGCTAATGTGCTGCTTTGCAAGCATGATTTTAACTACAGTAGTTTCACAGTTAAATAAAACTGTAGTCCCTCTTCAAGAAAACAGAAAAGTACTGCCACAGGAAAGGGTTATCTGAGCCCTTGTTACAGGCCATTATTCTGCTCAAACCCTGCTCTGCTGGGAGCACCACTTGCTCAGAATGGCCACATCCTCAGGAACTCATAAGGCACGCCAGACTTCAGTGAAGATTTCCCACCTCACACTTCCTGAAGATTATGTCCTTGGCCAATATCATCCATCCCTCTCCAGTTTAAAATTTATATTTGGCTTTAACATTGTATGGGTTGCTGTGCTCTCATGATCACGTGTTAGACCTACTCTTCTTTTCAGCCTCTCTCTCTCCTTCAGCGTCAGCGTGTCAGCCTTGGCAATCACAGGGACAATGTTGACTTTTCCATGAAGAGCTTTCATGAACTCTACATCTAATGGCTTCAGCCTGCCAACAGGTAGGGAAAAAATTAGAAAAAGGCATGGGGTTTTGTGTTGTTTGTTTCTTTAATAGACCAAATGTATTAAAAATTATTTATTTCAAGTGTCTACATAAAGAGTATTTCCATAATAAATTAAGTCAAAGCCTCTGCTTATCAGCTTGGTTGTGTAAAGTCTGAGTTGTAATTAGAATTGTCACTATATAATCAATTGGATATTAAAAGCACTTATGTTTCTGAGTGATAAACAGCATTAATACTGAGTGCTTTAAACCAAAATTCAATGCCAAAATGAGGACAAAGCAGAGGAGAGCATTAATCCCCAAAAGACCATTTTAATTGCATTGGCTAACTGACAGGATTGGGAAGCAACTCAATTAACATTACAGCTAAGTTACCAGTCCAATAATGAACAGACTTATGAACAAGCTGTAAGACCCTAAAATACAGAAGCTCAAGAGTGTTTTCTTACCCATGCCCAAAAGGAGAGATGAAGTAAAAGCAGCAGTGGACTCTGTTGTCTATGATGTGGCGCCTGTTCAGACCACTCTCATCGTGCAGGTATCGCTCAAACTGGTTGTCAATGTACTGGATAATTGTTTTGAAGCTGTGGCATGGGAGGGGGAGAAACAGAGGCATCTTACATCAGCTTTAAAATAATAAAAGAACCATGAAAAGATAAGAACAGGAGGAGAATCACACTTTTATTAAAAACATTCCTGTTGCAAAAAATTCAACTTCCTAGCATTGTATCAAGTACCAAGGAAAAATATTTTGATTATGCCAAAAGGTATTTTCCTAACAACCACCAAGTGTCTACTTATGCCTAGAGCTGCCTTCAAGTGTTACTTTGGTCACTGGATAAAAAGTTCAAGTACAAGCCCAGAAAAAAAGCACTCAGTGCTGAGACAACGCAGACAGGAACAGAAGATTGAGGATTTTTCTGCATTTATTCTGGGAGTAGGGGGTGAGGATTTGTTTTTAAACCAGCTGACAAATGACATATCCCGGATATCCTACTGATTTACAACCCTGACCCCAGAGCCAGGTTTCTATAGTTACCTATGAAAATTCTGGTATTCTAGTCTGTCCGAGTTAAGTACAAATAATTTGCAAGTCTGAGTTAAGTACAAATAATTTGCAAGTCTGAGTTAAGTACAAATAATTTGCAAGTCATGCACTTACGCATCACATGATTTATTAAGCAATTTTTGTTACCTTACAGAATCCTTTTCTGTTGACAAACAACAATAATACCTACTTAGTTCAAGGCAATTTAAAATATTCCCTACAAAGAAGTAAAGGAATACAAAATCTGCTCACACTGATTACTGAGACACCAAGAGCAGTGACTTCAGGGAGACAAGAAAACACAATGCATTACTGAGATGATCATTTTAAGCTATTCCAGAGTATGCAGACACCTGCAAACATCATTAATATAAAAGGACACTTTATATTGAGTACTGCAGGGGAAGGGAAATGAGCACACTGATGTAGATAAGATTAGGCAGATGATTGTGTGTCATGAACATATCTTAAACTACTTGAGGAAAACTACGTAGAAAGCTTAACTTGAAAAATAGGAACATCCGCATTTCTGTTGCTGAGAATGCACAAATATGACTGGAGACATTTAGGGAGGAAACAGACAAGATAAGAGGAAAAAAATTAGTAATCTGGAAAATGAACACAGAATGCTGGCAAATACTGCAACAGGCAGAACATTCAACCCAGGACTGAATGGCTGTAGAGAAGATAATAAAAGAAAGTAGTAAGAATGATGGAATTCCTGGAGGGAATTTGATTTTCCAAAGTTGAGTAAGCTTTTAGATTGAGAAGGAATTAATCCAAAGAAGCCTATATATATATATATATACACACACACATTTACATCTTTGAGAGATCTGGCTGTTCTAAGTCATCCTACAGAGGACAACACAGCAAAACACAGAATTTATGGGGCTTTCACCTTAGTGCTGCTTTTTTAAGAACCACCACGTTAATACCTAAACAGGTTGAAATACAACAACATGGTTTATGTTCCTGTTGATCTTTGATACCACTCCTCTTGGCTGGTAAAAGGTAACGGGACTGAAGACATGCAAATATTAGGTCAGAAAGCAAGCACTAACAATGGGAAAGAACTATCACCCATTTCTCTGGCAATGCAATTAGTTTACGTGCAGTTTTCTAGCTCAAACAGCTATAATTTTCCCCGTAAATACGGTGTTGGTGTCCTGTACCTCCTGACTTCCGGGAAACACCTGGCTTATACCACAGTGCTGTCATTACTTCGGAGACAGCACATCCTGTATGGTAACAGCAAACAACGCCACTGCTGCATCTAAGCCCACTGGGGGAAAATGAACAGTATTATGAAGCTGCCAAAACCCACAGAACATAACTTAAGCCAGCTTAAAAGAGAAATAAAATTAACAGCAGCCAGAGAGCAGCTCTCAAAGAATGACCTGTGACACTGCAAGCAAGATGAAGCAAAGCATATGATCAGCAGTATCTGACAAGCTCATCTGCAGACTGTTTTTGTGAACCATCCTCTTGAGGTCAGATTTCACACAAAATCTGTGCATCAAGCAGTTTTTTCCTTCCCCTGATTAGGTCCTTTCTCTTCTGTCTCATGAGAGATGTTACTTCAAGGACATGCTCCTCTCAGGATCCCACTGTACTTACGCACAGAAAAGATGCTGAATGTGTCAAACCTCCCACCATAAAGAATGTTGCTGTTCTCCAAAAACGCCTAAACTGCTGCCATGAGCAACCTGAGGTGTGGTATGACTGTAGAACACAGAACTCCAGCTGGCACTAAAGCTTCACACAGAATCTAAAAAATATCACTATGGCTAACTGTGGTTTACCTCCACCTTTCCTTACAGGCTGCTCTAAGTACAATGGCATTTGGAAAACAAGAAATGGTCTGCTTTAGAAAATGTGTTCTGCTAAATCTGTAACTCACTTCCCAATCCAACACTGTTGTTCTTCCAATCCAGAAGACCTCCTGACAGCACATAACCCTTACTAGCCCTTCTTCTGTGACAGAAAATAGATAAAAATTTACCTCAGCTCCCATCCATGAAAGTCAAATTCTAAAATTTAGCCCTTTCATCAAGGCACAGAGACCAAAAGCCACTAGGAAACCTACTCAGGAGAAAGATATTTGAAACACTATGAGCAACTGCTGCCTCCTAGAGACACCGTGCCAGTTTGGTTTACCTCTGTTCAAAAACAGCCTTAGTAAAATTCTTCACCCTGAAAAACAAGTAGTCTGCACAAATTGCAGCCTTCCCAAGAAAAGGGCTTTATAAATCCTGGATCATGATCAGCACCATCAATCATCTACCCATGACTGCAGGAAATGCTCCTGAACACAAACTTAAGTTCAAGAACACAAACTTGCTCCTTCCTTTGGACTACCAAGGAAGGAAGGTGGTCACCCTGAGCAAAGAGTCTGTCCATCCAAATCCCTGTGACATCCTGTAAAGATTAACAGACTTTGTCAAAGTGACACTCACCATGACTCACAGTCCTTTCGTGTGACATAAGAAAATTAGACTAAAGAGGTATCACTAACTGCATCTTTTTGTTCTGCAGCATTAAGTACTATTTGTTCCTGTAATGTATTTTGGTGTTTAAGATTTGTCCCAGAAAACCACGCACAAACCAGTAAATTTTCCTACTGGGTCTGAATCACCATGGAATGACTCTATTCAGCAAGCCTCCAAGAAGAAAGGGGGAAAATCCGAACACATCGGTCTCTAAGAAACATCTTAAGAGAATAAACAAAGGGCATTAGAACACAATCAACAGGAAGAGCTCTCAGTAACACAATACACAGGCTGCAGAGCTCTCGGCTCCAGCGGAAGGAAGCTCTAGTCAACAGTGCACAAAATAAGCAAGACCATGGTGCAGTCCAGAAAGATGCCTTTGTGTTATTCCAAAAGTTCCTTTTTTTTTTTAACTTACTAAAGTAGGAAAAGTGGAAGGAAAATAAAAATCTCACTAGAGCTTCACTTTCAAACTTTCATTTACTGTATTATAGGACTTCACTGCTTCACTTTTGCTGGGTTCCCACATACACACCATAGAATGAAGAGAAAAAACCTGTCTGATAACAATGTTCTTCAGAACACCCCAGGTAACACAGCAAATTCATCCACTAAAGACTATCAGCAACATTTAGGCCACAGAGAGCTAAGCAGTAACTTCATGAAAAAGAACAGTGGCTACCCAAATTGCTAGTAGTACACATAAAGGACAGGGAGTGAAAAGTACTGTCTTAAACATGGAAACTGGATGGGTCAGAGACACAGAAAGACAAACAAAGGATGTCCCCCCCACCAGAATTCCACCCCACTGGAATGGCCATGGAGACAAAAAGCTGACTGTACTTGTCACAGAGCCTTACTGGAGGAGAGGCCATTAATTCTGAGGCAGAATCATAGACAGCCTGGAGAACCCCAACCAAAGCTCTTAAAAACATTAGCAAGTGGTCAGAAAATGGAAACTGGAAGTTGTAGAATGTAACAGACACACTGGAGCAGAGTTTGTGTAAGACACACCCTCTATTAACAAACAGCATTTCCACACATACCAGTCCTGGCTGTTAATGGCATCTCCATATCCTGGTGTGTCAACTACTGTTAAACGCAGCTTCACCCCTCGCTCCTCTATCTCTACTGTAGAAGCTTCGATTTGAACTGTTCTCTCTATTTTCTCTAAAATAAAGGAACATTTGGATAGTTATTATGCCTATCAATTGCTGCAGAAACCCCTGCAGGAGAGAGCAATAGAAGAGGAACTGCCATCTGAAGTGTATTGTAACCTACACAACAAAGTATTCTAAAGAAAACAACAAGCTAGTAGGCAGAATTTAACATATTTTTGAAAAAACCAGCAGCAAAGAGCTAAAAGGGAGGTTATTCATGACAATGTGCAAAAATAAAATTATAATACTCAAAAGCATGCTAGACTCTTTGTCAACATGGAGTTACACCTCTAACCAGGATTTAAGGTATTACAGGCAAAAGGCAATAGAGGAAATGGGGATTAGAGCAAAACCACATGCAGGTATTGATACCCAAAAGGCTTGTGTGTTTGCTTTTTAATAGCAAGTGATGAAGAAACAAAAGCTGAGTCTTTGAAAGAAAATGTAGATGAGAACATGACATGTCAAGAAAATGTAACTTGTAGGATTAAAATACAACTAGACAGCATGAAGAAAGGGTGCCATGGGTGAAGTTATCAGAATGAAGCAATGTTAACTGAAAGAACATGACATTTTATAGGCTACGTGCTGGAGGAACTGCAAAACCACATTTACCTGCAGCTCCAGGAATGTAACGTTCTGGATAAAGATCAGTCAGGAACAGACTGTTAATTAAAGTGGATTTTCCTAAGCCAGACTCACCTACAAACAGAATAATTCAGGTTATTAAGCATATAAACTTCTTACTCCAAGCTTCTTAAAACACCTCGTCCTTCTCCAAGTCCACATTATTGAGGAAAAATAATTTGTTCATGAGGATCCACCCAAGCTTTTGATATGAAAACATCAAAGGTTCAGCCAAGCACTTTTGAAAACACCGGAAAAACAAGCCTCCAGTGTTTTCATAAATGTTACATGAAAATTTTAAGTTTGTTGCAATAGATGTCACAATAAAAGCTGAAAGGTCATACAGCACTTTGGCAATAGATCTAGAGATAGTTCAGTTACTTAAGGGAAATTGAAACTTTTTATTTAAACTTACAAAATCAGGAGCTGTAACTCTCCTGCTAAACATTTCTGAGAGCTTTATGGTTTTCCTCAGCTAGAAACTGGACGTGTAACAGTGTCAGGAAGGAGAACAAGAAAAGCAATCCCAAACAGCAGCCAAGTTTTGCACCCTTACATTTAAGCCTATATATGTTCTATGAAACTGAAAATCATAATGAAAATTATTTTCATTTTTCAATAACTGGTACAGAAAGGCAACAGTACCATAGACTCCCTTTGTACTGGTATAACATTAAACTGAATCCATGCAAATAAAATTCAGCATTTCACTTGGAAGAGCTTTGTGCCTAAAGGACTCTCCACAACAGGCACAGGTGCTCATTGACAGAAGAGGCAAATGACAGGTTTATCTGACACCAGAGAGAGTCAGTACAGAACAGCAGCATCACCATTTCAACAGCAAGATACTCACCACGTGCATTCATGCCTTGAGTTGGGGAAACGAGTCAAAAAGAGATTAAACAACTCTCCTTATCATCTGACAATTAGTCAGGAACACCAAAATGTCCTGCTGGCTCAAAGTCATCATCTTTAATCACTATAAATACTCCCTCCTACTAAACATGGCAAAATGGTAAGAGATTTAATTAGTAAGTGTACAGAGGATCAAAGCTTCTTCTGTGTAACAGTCAGTTGCTAAGTAGGAAGACAGATACATCTATGTGAAAGAAATTTTGTTGTTGTTGTTGTACAACAGTCAAAAACACTTAAAGAAGTCACTTACCAACCACCATCAGTGTGAATTCAAAGCCCTTCTTCACAGATTTCCTGTGAACCTGGTTGGGCAGATTAGCAAATCCCACATAGCCTGCCGAGTCAGAGAACTGACAAGAAAACAAAGGGTGAGTATAAATGAGATCCTTTTCCCCCTAAAAGACTGAAAACAAGTTCAGCTGATTCTATACAATAAAGTGCAGAGGTATATAAGGCACATGGAAAAACAGAGAATGAAACAATTTTTTGCTCCTGTAGCAAGGCAGACCCTGAAACAGGCCCATTCACCCAGCAGGCTGATATAAACAGAAATCAGATAACCTTGGCTACACATAAACAAAAGTCTCCCCCTGGAAAAAATAAAAATCTGCAAGCTTGCAAGAACACGCTATCATTAATCTTAAGATGTAAATATAGCTAAAAATCCCAAAAATATCTGTTAAAATTTAGTATCTGCTGCTACTGTCTTCTATAAAAAAACAAGAACACTGTGCTAATGTAGGGATTACAAAGCTACAATCACAGAGATGTATCTTTTGCCTGTTAAGTTGCTCACCTATCTACACAATCTTTAACTTCCAACACAAAAGCAGGAAAAAGAAACATGCCTGAAAAACTTATTAAAGAGGATTTGGACTATAAACAGGTCAAGCTGCTTCACCATCTGTTATCCACTGACTGAAAAACCTACTAGGAGCTTAAACAAGAGCAGCAGCCACTTTCTTTAGGGACCTATGAACTACCTGGAAACCGGTGTTTTCTTCACCGATGAATTTATGATGGGAACAGTTTTTATACAATGCCATACACTTCCAGTGGGGCAGGGGTATACAGCCTCAAAGGTAATTATTTATTTGCTAATGATCCTCTTAAAGCCCACCCAGGTGGGTAAAACCATTAGAAATTAAGATCTGTCAAATGAAATTTCCTTAGGTAAAAGTACCATTTTAACTGTGTAAGCAAACACCAGAAAGCCTATTACTAGTACCACATGCAAGCTGTTTCTACTAAACAGTCCCTTTTAACAAACACATCTGAAGTAATAAGATATCATTTATTCACAATTTTACCACTTCATTAAAACCATGAGTATTTTCAGAAGTTGAACAGACTTTAAACAAAATTTTGGCTATGCAGCCATCTCTTTACCTTTACTTTTTCACCGGACTGAGACATGTTTCGTGACTCCAACTTTCAGACACTGAAAAAAAGAAAAAAGCCATAGTGCATGTCAGCTGACTTGAAGATTACACTAATTTTAATTCTGAACTCATCAACTGCATATAATAATAATCACATTTCATTCTAGTAGAATGAAGTGTCACATCCTCAAGGATTGGCACAATAAACAGGCCACAATCAAAATGTCTGCTTCTTAAAGAAACTACCCAGGATTATCCCAACCAGAATACTTCGCTTAAATACCTGAAAGTTTCAAAACAGAAATATTCCTTTAAAAATGAAAGATATTAAAATTCAGTATCATAATGAACTTTCATCCATCCTTCCTTTAAAGAAGGAAAGTTACTTACTAACAGCTAATGCTGAGTATGCATGGTACTCCTGATGTAATGGTTTTTTAAGTTCTCGGATTCTTAATTAGCTACACCTGAAATTCCAATAGTCTCTGTTTCCAACCATGGTTGGGATATGAAAGTATAAGAATGTAATTTTTCTTCCAATATTTACTCTTTTGACTTATTCTATCACTCTGAAATATAGTTTACAAACAGATGAATGTAATATAACTGTTGTCCAAAACTGTATTTGAGAATTATTACCACACACAAAAATTCTCATGAGAACAGGACACCCACATGATTCCCAGGTAAGGGTCAGAACATAACATTATTTTCAGTCACTTCAAAGTCCTGTTGCTGAATAGGACACTACTCTTGGCTAACCCACACTGGACATGAAAACTCACCCTGATGTGAAGGACTATCAAAAAAAGATTTGTTCTTTAGCTCCAGACACCCAGAACAGCTGGCTTTTGGCAAGCCCTTATCTCTTGATTCAGGGATGTTGGTTGGGCTATAGATTAGTTATCAGGGCAGCAGTGAGGCCCTCTCAATGACAGCAGCCCGAGCAGGGGCAGGAAATGCACAAGTGGCAGGAGCACCTCACAGCTTGGTTTGTTGACAGTGCAGCTCCTGGCCTGGGAAAGCAGGGAAGTGACCTATGCAGGCACCTGTGTGTTCAGACAGAAATGCTTTCCTGTTGGGCAGCAGGAGTCAGGATACAGGCCAGGTTCTGGCACTGGCACTTTGACAGGCAAATCCTAGCAGAGACACACTAAGCTCTGGACTGAAGGAAAAGCAAAGTTAGCATAATTACCACTTGGAGTTTTAAAGGAAACATGTCTTCAGCTCCCATGGCATTTAATTTGCCCTGCAGCAGGCATTTTAAGTCCTGGCAGCTGTGCAGATAGCAGCCACCCTGTAAGCAAAGAAACGCTTTTCTCCCCCAACTAGTTTTCCCCCATGCCCAGCTCGTTTGCTTGCTAATGAAAGCCTAATACATCCACTGCCTGGAAAACAAGGAGGTCCTAATGCTAACCATTTTCTTATAGCCTCTAATTGAGTATTCCCCAAAAAACATTCCTTAAGAATTGTTTTGAAAGAACAGAGCTTATTTTTCTTTGACCAATATGCAAGGACTCATTCCAGCCTCCAGCCAACCACTGCTACAGATCCTTCAAGACACAGTCTCACTGACAGATGTAACTCTGTCCACATCTTGCTTCTAAGTTTGGAAACCTCTGTTGTCACCTTGTCTATAAAACCAGTAACATAAGTCAAGAGTTTGAAAAGGTTCATAAAGAGTCAGTGAGTGCTCATGTAAATAGACCAGGCCCATTTCCCACAGTGACACCACCCAATGCTGTCTACAGATAGGAGGGGGAACAACTGAGGTTTCAGTATGTATGGCAAATTGTCTAATACTTCTGCTTTAAACTGACAGTACAGTCACATCCATTGTGGCATCACCCAAGTTACTTGATTAAGAAGCAGAAGAGTCAAAATCATTGTCAGCTGACTATGACGCATTCAGTCTGTCATAAAAAACTAAATCTACAATAATTTGTTCCACAAATATAACTTACAAAATGTGTTTCCTACAAGGCAAACAATATTCCCCTTGTGTCTTCCTCTGACCAAAAAGTTGCTGTAGCCAAAGCTGCAGCACATCTCCTCTGATCACAACTGCTGCACATGCTTCCAGCAACAGCCATCCAATTGGCCATTTCCCACTGTATTTTGTTAGAATAGAAATATCCTAACTAAAAGTTACCTCAACAACCAACACAAACACATCTGCTGTTCCGCAACACTTATTAAGGGCCGAGGTTCATTGGGGAGCCACAACACTCTTTGCAACTCCTAATACTGCCCTCATGAGGTTTCCTGGAAAATCAACCAACCCACCTCCCCGGATGGCTGTCTTCCCGAAGTTCGACCATACAGTACAAATCAAACCCTCATAATTAGTAAAATGCCACACGTTAAATCTTCTTCCAGCAGCAAACAACCAGAGCCCTCACAGCACTGCTACA
Organism: Campylorhamphus procurvoides; assembly: GCA_013396655.1. NCBI lineage: Eukaryota > Metazoa > Chordata > Aves > Passeriformes > Dendrocolaptidae > Campylorhamphus > Campylorhamphus procurvoides. Next base: position 89,107 of record WBMV01016874.1, on the reverse strand, counting down.
AGTGAGAACCTGGCACTGAACCAGCCTATGCTGCACATCAATGCCCACTGAAATCCAGGACTCTGCACACAGCTGAGTCAAACAGGAAATAATGTGAAGTTCAGCCTCTGACAACACTCTGGGCAGTCCTACAACTGAAATTGTAACATATAATTTCTCATCAATTTTCCAGAATAAAACACTTAAAAAAGAAAACTTCAGCAAACCAGAGCCTGTTCTGTTTTCTTTAGGTTTTCAAAGTACTGTTTTCAAAGTACAGTGCGAGATAAGCAAAGCAGCACATGCCAAAGAGTACACAGAGAAAGGAACAAATTAGATACAATTGCAACAACTTATGAAAAGCAGTGAAACTTTACTTGTAAGTAATCCTGAGCCCTATCTAGCAGGCCTAGCAGAAAAACAGGACACTGTGCTACAGCATAGGAATGTCCAGATGCGTTTCTGAACAGTGGATGATGCAACAAAGTTTCGTTTTGGATCCCAACAAATTCCTATCCTGAACAATGTGATGCCTGGCAATCGAAGGGAGCAAATTGCCACTGAGTTCAGTTACAGCTCCTGCCCTGCAAACACAGAGGCTGGAACGTGCCATCCCTCCCTCTTCTGCTAAGAGGAGCTTTTGGTGAGAGAGAAAGAGAGGGGAAGGAAAATGGGTCATTTCCTTTGTTCCTGTCAGGATGCAAGAAGTAAACTGTTAGGAACAGGCAGACTGGGAGCTTCTTAATAGGAAACAGCACAAAGCCCCATGAAACATACACAAAGAGTGTTCCCATATAAGGATATCAAACAACATTTTAAAATGATCACTTTAGAGGGACCTTACAACCATCTCTACAAGCAGAATGGCCCTCCTGATTTCTCATATGAGGCTTCTTTCTCCCATCTGAGTTTATGTAACTCCAGTACTTTTTTAGAAATATTTAACAGCCTAACAAGGAACCACAGAAAGCAATAAAGACTTATGTAGATTTCTCAGTACTGGAAATGGTCTTAACAACATCAACATTCTGAAGTCACTTTTCAGGCTTAAAGCAGACAGAGAAACACCAATAACATGTCAATGAAATACCAGTATTTGTGGTTTCTCACACAAAGAACTACTAAATCCCAGGCAGAAATTTCAGAGTCAAGTACTGAGGCTCATCAACAATGAAAAAAAATTGTAATTTTGCCAAGTGCCTTGCATGCAAGGAAACAAAGAAGTTACATGAAAATTAGAAATGTTCTCACTGTATTCCAAACTGGATACAGGGATACACAAATACAAAGCAGTTAACTGTTTCCATTTTTTTAGTAGCTTACTCATTCTAAGTTGTATGAATCACTGAATTCCATCGAACAAGTGAGCCCAGGAGAGCCTGTTCTGTGTACCTTGTTCCGGGCACATCCTCACCCCTGCAGTGGGAAACCCCCTCCCATCACTCCCCCTGTATCAACAATCACAGATGACTTCATTTTCCTCATTAGAAACAGGTGTTACCAACTGAAGGGATTCTCGTTTAAACACTAACAATTCTGCATTACTCTCACTCAGGAAAATGACTGTAACACTTCCCCAAAGAACTGAACGCAGCTGTGACCTCTGCACAGACCACACCAAGTGTGAGCCACTGCTCTGGCTCTGAACTAGAGTTCAGGGCTCGTAAGTCCCACAGACCTCATTCTGGTGCTGTATTTGAACCACAGACTCCATACAGATCGTTACTGGGAATGCATCAAAAACTGGACCATATCTGAGACTTCAGAGCTCACCAATGCACAGCAAAAGGAGCAAGGACCAAGTAAGTGAGATTCACCTGTATAAGCACTGTTCTTAAAAGGTCAAGAAAAAGCAATGCACGAATCTAAAGCTCTAATCCTAAATGTTTTATTTAAAGTTCCATTTCAAGGCTAATGTATCACTCTTGATAACCTCCTTTCTTACTGTTACTTCAATGAATACAGTCACTTGAAGAGCACAAAGGAGGCAGTGATGCCGTTCTCATTAAGGACCAGTTTCAGGGGTGATGTGCTTCCTACACAAACAGCTTTTGACGATGCTTTTGCAGAGTTACTGTGTCAGAAAAATCCTGTAAAACAGACCTGAAAACGTGAAAAGAAGGGGCTTTTTCCAAATATAGAAGCAGAACACATTAGCCACAATCACTCATTAGGAAACAGGCAGCTCTGCCTCACACCCACAGAGTATAATTGTGTACATACTGCTAATGCACAGCAAACTGGTAAGTTTGTATTTTAAATCACGCTTAAGTCCCGTGACACCATGGAGTCTCTGGCCTGCACGTGAATAATTAAACACTAAAAACCCCTAGAAGAAGTCAGTGGCTGGCCGGGCCTGTGGCCACAGCAGGCGCGGCGGTCGGTGCCTCCCCCTCCCTCCCGCAGCATTCCCGGCTCCCACAATTCCAGAGGCATCCCAGGAATGCCCAGCGGAGCGGGCGCTTCCTGCCCCATCCTCGCCCCGCGTCTNCGCCCGCGGCCCGCCCGCATCCCACACGCCACCGCGCCGAGCGCCCGCCTACCCCGCGCCGCTCTATGGTCCGGGCGCGGCCCGCGGGACCAGCGAGAGGAGGGACAGAGCGGCCCCCGCGCAGGGCAGGGCGACCCCCGTGCGGGGGCGATCCTTGGGGCTGCGGGGGAGCCCGTGTATCCCTGAGAGCCCTGGGGGTGATGGGGGTCCTTGGAGCTGCTGGGGGTCCCCTGTATCCATAAGAGCCCTGTGGGTGATGGGGGTCCCTGCGGGTCTCTGGGGGTCCCTGGAGCTGCTGGGGGTCNGGCCGGGCCGGGCCGGGCGGGCCTTCACCTCAGCCTAATTCCTGCCGTGCTTTACACACGAACCACGGTGGGCGCGAACCGTGCGGGGGTCCCGGCCCGCAGCGCCTCTCCCCTCCCCGCACTCCGGCGGCACAAACCTCGCCCCGGGGGCCGCGCCGGGCCGGGCCCCGCAGGGGCAGAGCCGCGGGGGCGCTGTGCGGGCCGCGGGCCCGTCTGCCCGTGCC
>WBMV01016874.1:47383-86033 GCA_013396655.1 Campylorhamphus procurvoides | reverse complement strand
CCCTGCAGGTCTCTGGGGGTCCCTGCAGGTCTCTGGAGGTCCCTGGAGATACTGTGGGTCCCCGTGTATCCCTGACAACCCTGTGGATGCTGGGGGTCCCTGAGGGTCCCTTTAGTTTCTGGGGGTCTCTGCTGGTTCTGTGGATCCCTGGGGGTCCATGGGGTCCTTAGGTGGTTCCTGGATGGTCCCAAGGGGTCCCTGTAGATCCCTGGGTGTCCCTTGGGTGTCCATAGGGGTCTTTGTAGTTCCCTTGAGTGGCAGGAGTCCCTGTAGATCCCTTGGGGGATCCCTGGGGGTCCCTTGGGGTTCTCCTGGGTGCTGGGGATCCCTGCAGGGGCTTCCCAAATTTGCTTTGCAGGCATTTGCCACCTTCAGAGGAGGCACAAACCCCGCCGGGCAGGGCCTGCAGTGCCACATCCACACGCTGTGCTTTTGGTTCTGCTTTGAGGCTTCAAGGTGACCTCCACCCACAGCAGGTTTGGCGATGCAACCAGTGAAACCTTCTGCTGTGGTGGACAGGGGGACAGGCAGCCTGAGCTCTGAGCTCTGGCCAGGGGGACAGGCAGCCTGAGCTCTGAGCTCCTTGACTGTCGTACTGTGGATAGCACGGCCGGTGTAACACCCGGCTGGTTTTCAGCTGCTCACTTACATGGGAAGGGCATTTCTCTCCCAGGCACTGCGAGAATTCCAGTGTACCCATTTTACTTACCCTGCTCCTTGTCCATGCAGCATTCCCTTGGTGTCATCGTGGAGGGGGCAATGGGATCCTCCCTGGCAGGTTCCCTGAGGGACTCCAGCAGGCACACCTGCAGTGTAAATGATACCTATGGTCAGATTACAGAAATACATCACTTGTTCGTGGAAACTGTGACACAGCTCAGATACTCAATGCCACACTGTCCAAGATAAAACGCTGTCAGCAGGAGTTCAGGGAAGGCTTTTCCCAACCTTCCAGCTGCAAGAACGGTGTCCAGGAAAGTTCCTAGCAACCTGTCCATGCGTTCTGCAGAGGGCAGTTCAGAGGTGTGACCCTGCAGCAAATCTGAACACCACGGAGTGCATTTCTGTTTTGTCTGCATTTCCATCCATAAAGCAAACAGGGTTGCAGCTCACAGCAGGAAAGTGTGGAAGTGAAACAAATGCTGCTGAAGGCAGACTGGCATTATTTGCTAATTCACATTGTGCTCATCAACTGACCATTGATATGATCTGAGTAAGAGCAAGATAAAAGCCAATGAAAGTGTGACCGAGTTCCATTTCCTAGGACAAAGTATAATGTTATGACACAAAGATCTGTTACATAATTCGTCCTTGGAGGAGTTAAAAGATGGAATTTCAGATTTCTTTGGAAATTAATATCTTATTTAAGATTATTCCACGGATTTCCATATAGGTGTTTTGTACTATCACTAAAAGAACAAGCAGGGTAGTTTTTTTTCTTTCACTAAATTAAAACACTGTGATGGACACAATATTTTGCACACATGCAGCTATTACAGGTACCTGTTTAGTATTTGAAGAAATGACAAGATATTAGCACAGACAATGCAAACAACACGGAATCAAGTGGAAGTCAGTGCCTTCCCATGACTGTCACTCCTTTCCTTTGGCAGGATTTAGTGCAGTGGGTGAAACAACCTCCAGAAATTTCAAACAACCCATTATTGAGGCATACCAGTCGTTCTCCCAAGTCATGGCTGAATCAGATCGCTGACCAACTGTGACAGAAAACTTTCAGGGAAGTCACAATCCTTCCCAGAAAAAGTCCCATTATGCCAGAGAGTGACATAAGGAAGGGCACCTGGGGTGAGAGCAGAGGTCAGTTCCAGCCAGTGCCCTGCTCTGCAGTGCCCAGTAGCAGATGCTTAGGAAAAGATAAAAGCAGCACCATGCCTGTGTATCCTCCCGGTTTCCGGCAATCTGGAGCTCAGCAGCTTCCTGAGCCAAAAGCTTTATCTTGGTAGTTCTCTCTTCCATGAATTTTTCTTCTTGCTTTTTGAACCCATCTCAGCTTCTGGCATTAAAGAACATCCTGTGACAGTGAGTGTCACAGTGTGTGTTAGGAGACTCATTATGAAACTGCAGTTCAGAGGAACTCCAGGCAGCAGATCTGGAACTGTTTGGGGTGTGTGACTGAGAAATGCTGAGGACTGTAGACCCTTACAGTAAATGCAGGCCCACAAAACACGGCCTGCATGCTTGTTGCTTCCCACACTGGTATTAGCAGAGGTGCACACAGTAGAAAGGGTTATGTATTGAAGACTGTTCCTCCTAAAGGGTTAAATAGCCTAGAAAAGTTCATGGTGTGAACGGCAGTCTGACTGTGAATTGCTCATTCCCAGAATTATTCTTTCTGAAAGAATTTTGTTTAATTCTTCCCTTGGAAGTTCCAATGCCTTTTATAAAAGTTCCTGATACATGTAGGTTTACATTATCAAAAGCACAATTAGAGTGCTTCCTTGAATTCAAATGTTAACTTCGTGTGGAGTCACATCTTAGCAAGTTAGAAATACCTCATCCATTCAGCAAAATACATTATGTGTCTTTTGTTCTGGTCCTTACCAGAGAAAATGGTGTCTTATTAATTATAATAAATACAACCATATAACTGAAAACTAAATTGGACAATAAAACAACTCCATGTTCCTTGACATCATTGCTTTTAAATGAAGAAATTTAAAACCAGATATACATCTTAGACAAAATAAAACTGTCCTTTTTTTCAGTTGTGGTATCCCTTTTAACTTGATTTTCTTTTAATTCAGCCTGTACCTCACATAGCTGGATGTTTGGAAGTTGAGCCTAAAATCCTGTGTGATTGCTGTGATGGCTGCACTATAAAGGCAATTCATGGAGATATCGGCCCACTACTGTAAGACACTGAGCACCTGGAACTCTCCCACTCCTCCTTGGAGACAAAATTACTCAAGTCCTGGTTACACAACTTATTCTTAACCATATGCATAAATTCTTCTCATTTCCATAAGATTTCAGTTTGTGTTTAATTAAGAATGTTTGTGTGTGCTCTGCCAAAATGCTGTACATGGCTGCAGGTCCAAGCCTTTTAGAAATAAATATGTAGGAGCTGCACACTGTGGGTGACATCCTCTTTTAAAGGATTACTAGAGAAAAAAGTAGTTTGAATGCAAGTCGTGTGAATGTCAGATACTGTAACTTAGATATTCCCTGGGTTCATTTTTAGGATGTGGGTGTGCTGGTAGACAGAAATTTAAGGGCAAACTTCCCATTGTCTGATAGTATTTGGTAACTGCTGATGGATCCAAATACTCTTCTGTGTAGGGCTTTATCCATGCAGTCACTAACAGGGACCTCCACTGTAACATCTCCAATTTTCTTTGTTTTTGCAGACATGCTGCCTCAGGAATTGGAAGTATCAGGTCCACAGAAAGCTGGTCTCTCTGCTGAGCCCTTTTGAAGTGCTCAGCCCAGAGCTGGAGCTCTGGCAAGGCACAAACAGGAAGCCAATATCTGTGGATGCACCAGGATTTGTTGACACAAGCTACTTTACAAGTTGTTTAGAAATCCATAAGAATATCTGCAACAGACGAGTGTTTTTCACTGCAAAAAAACCCCATCATTTTTAGTGACGCACTACAGGAAATGAAGGTTATGTTTGAAATATAACAGTCTCGGACAGAAGTGTTTCTTTTCCATTTACAAGCCCTCCTTTTCAAGATGTTACTTATGACAAAGAAGAAGCAATAAAAAGAACCTACAAATACTCTCCAGTGTATGACACATTTTGCATCTTTTCACCAATAACAGCCATACTTTCCTCTTACTGGTAGCCACCTTCACTTTTAAGAAGGAAATCATGATTGACAAGACAGATGGCATGTTTTTCCCAAAAACAGGGCTTATCTCAGATGTGTCCTGTTAAGAATAGGGACAGCACTGCTAGGAGTTAATCACTCTCACAATCAGAGGAGGTGTCCCAAACCTCCCATGTATTTTAAGGAATGCAGATTTCCTGGGACACTAGATAAATGTAATACATTTCCCATCACTAACCCTGAATAATTTTCAGTAACTTCGTGGTCATGTCTTTACTAATTACTTTCAGCATTTGCAATACCTATTTAAAACAATGACATTTGTCCTTGCTGATGCTGTTGTTTACAGATCTGATTTCCCAAGAATTACACGGGAAAGAGATCCTCCAGGATCCTAGTACGCCACAATCCGTGGAAGCAGGTTAACTCTGGAGGAGGACAAAATTAACCTACAGTTCTCCTGAAGGAAACATGACGTAGAAGGGACCATTAGGCAAGAAACAATGTATATTTCCTATGGCTTCCCCCGCCCGTCCTGCCTATCCAAGCCTTAATGCATTCTCAAGATCTGTCTACAGCATTAAAGAGAAGTATTGGAAGTGGCACGGCCTAAGCACATATTCAGTGTGATCTTTTGATGAGCAGGACAATCAAACAACACTGGGAAGTTTCAAATGCTGATCAAGAAGTTTGTGTGTAGAGGAATTCAAGGAGGAAGATGTGGAACTTGGTTCTAACAATGGTTTAGCACAATTAATTTCCTCATTATGAGAGGAAGGTGCTTGTAACTCTCTCAGTGTTGCCACGATGGGTAGCCCAGCCAGCCCCTGGCTCCTGGCTGCCTCCAGGCAGAGGGTGTGTGTAAAACAGAGAGACTGATACAGGACTAGGGAAACTGTACTTGGAAAGGGATATACAGAAAATACATGAAGGCTGGAAGGAGATTTATAACCTCTTTCGCAAATTTTCCAGCTATATATATATATCTGTTGCCTTCTTTTCTTTTACCCAAGTCTTATCACATCACCACTGAGGGGGAACAGCAGCATAGTCATCCACTTCTCAATCCTGAAGGGCAGCAGCAACACTGGTACTAAAAAAAGTGCTTGATTCTGCATCATTAGCACCAGTCATTGAGCACCACTGATGCCTCTTGCAAAATTCTGGTCTGGCTTGTAAATCATTGTTTCTCTTTGCTCAAAAGATTATTTAACAGAGGAAGTAACAATTTCATGTTAACCACTTCTGCTTGTTTCCAAAATAAACGATCTTTAAATAAGTCCTCTAATGAAATTGTGTGCTTATATTTTGTAACAACCTGCTCATTTGACAAGGACTCATTCCTGTGTGCCAGTCTGCTGATATGGAACACTTGTCTGAAGACACATCGGCACTATGACATGCAAGAACTTTCTAGAGCCCTGTCTTACTGCAGAATGTGCACTCAGACTCCAACTAAATCTCTTGGGAAAAAGAGTTACAGTTTAAAGGTTAATTCAGAAAGGAGTAATCTTCACTGATAAACCTCAAGCTTTCTAAATAAAGAACCACTTGCCTAACCATTTGTAAATCTCCTTGCCTTTATTTCAGGCAACTAATTAGAATACAAAATATGGCACAAAATCAGTCTCTAATAGGATTCCTAATTCTTCACCTTTGCTTATGTCTGATCCAAAAGTTATGGTAAGCTGTCTTGAGATCCCTGGGATTTTAATTAATCCTTTGACTCATACTCCATCTTATTCACACAAACAATACTAGGTTTGTGCATAAGATTGATCCTAAATGTCATTTGCCTCTCTGTCTTCCGGATGCTTAATGTTTTAGGGATGAGAAAGAGCAGAAGCACTTAGGTAAGGAACACTCCACAAGTTACAAGCCAAGTGTGCTCTACAGACTACATTTCAGCTGCCCAAAGGCAAATCTATGCAAACACTGCTGGTGGGATGTTTTGGGACTGAGTATAGCCTTGGCAAGCCCAGCAGGCTGGGCACAGCAGCTCTGTGCCATGGGACAGGGTTCTCCAGAACAAGCAGTGCTGGTGAGAGCCTGGACCTCCCCTTTGCAGCCCTCCCAGTAGCTCTGTGCCTGGTATTTGTCCTGATTATGTCAGGAAAAGAGCAAAAACACAGTCACCTCTAATCCCAAAGCCCCTCTTGCTATAGTATGGCTGCTGTGCAATTGTTCTCAGCTTGAATACCACTTCCGCCCATTTTCACGGGCTGTGAAGGCCCCCTATACATCCCCCCAGAATAATGTAATTAATACATAGCTGGAGCAGAAATAGATGTAATGACATGAATGGTCATTTGTTAGAGTTACGTTGCTGTAAGAACATTGTGCCTTGGACTTTAAAGGAATCCAGACTTTTCCAGCAAGGATTTAACTTTGAAGCAGCTATTTTCTTTACTTAACCTCGCAAGTAAAACATCATGCTGATTTGTGTTTCCTTTCAAGAAAATAGAACCTTTTCATTTGTGGGAGTTTAATTCCAGTGTTGTGACATTAAGACCCATCAGAAACCACAAGGTGCTGAAGCAGAGAGGGCCCTCAGGCCCCCCAGCAGCTGAGTCAGTCAAGGTACCAGTAAGTCGAGTAAACAGACCTGTGAGCACCTTGATGGTCTCATTAAAGGTAGGCTGTGCAACAGACTTTTAGGATCAGGGAATAGAGTAATTAAAAACGGAGGTTGTTGCCAGTAACCAGGATAAAAGCTAATATCTGGGTTGAGGAAAAGCAACAAACAGACAAAGGTGAAATACCAGGATAAACAACAAACATACAAAGGTGAAATACCAGGAAGGGAAATGCCTCTAAGCAGAAAGGTCCAGTTGCCCTGTGAATATTAAGCATGCGTTTCCCCAGAGAAATAATTGCCTCGGATTAAGTGATTTGTAGGAATCAGTTGCTGGGTTACAGGTAGCAAGGAAAGGTAGGGTGAGGGCTGCAGAGGTAAACCAAGCCATGCACTGGTTCCCCCTCTCAGCCCAAAGGCCCGGGCAGTTGTGCTGGCCCCGTGAGTGCCTCCAGGCCCGCACCGGCCATTTATCGGAGGAAATTCAGAGTTCCGCGCTCCCGGGCAAGTGGCAAGGGTGGGGCTTTCCTGCGCTTATGGGCTAAGATAACTGGCATTTCTGCCCCCTTTCTTAATTGTTCTTCTGTGCTGTTTTCTATATAATCATTATTATCATCATAAATACAGATGTTACTCAGTTTTGGTCTGTGTTCTGGGTTTCTTCCTGTTCACCTCTGAGATATCTCTGTGTCTGTGGATGGTTCTTTAGCACATTCTCCTCTCCCTGACACCAGGGACTCTTCTGAGTGATTGTAAGCAGCCTTAGTTTGACAGACTGCACAGCCCCAGTCACACATTCCTCCTGGACTTGCACACTGGAATTTGCAGTTTTGAGTAATTGAAGTAAACTGTATGTATTTCATATACAGCTGGAAGAGGAGATAAATCCTCTGAACTCCGTTTACCAGGCAGTCTTTGTTAGGAAGACATTTTCCATGCTAGAAATGTTTACAGCTCCTCAGACAGAGATAATCAATGGAAGGCTGCAGTTGTCATGTGTCAGCATCTCCTACACCATGACAGTCCACAAGCTCCTGATGTTTCTTTATTTCCTTCTTTTGAGTGTCTTGTGGCTAAAGTTTGTCTTCTGGTTGTAAAAAAAAAGGAAGTGAAAGGCCACATCCAGTGTACTGTGACCTTGTTGTCATCCCCCTGTTACCACGCCAGGGTCTTCTGCTGCAGAGTCACCAGTCAGGATGTGCGCAGGGCACCGCTCCGTGTCACCTCAGCAGTCACATCCTTGGCTGTCAATCCATGTGATTCCCGTAACCTTTGCTTATCCTTTCTTCTGCTGCTTCTGCTTCACACATGGACTTTTCCATTCATGCTGCATTCATATCAGTCTTAAGGTTTCCATCACAAACCTCTGCAGCCACAATACGTGCTGCAAGTTACTGTACAACAGAGAGAACTGCTTACACAGGGGCAGAAATTGTGTTATTTTCAAACTCTGCAGTCTCCTCTACATTAGAAAGATACTTCAGGCTAACTGAAACCAAATCCAGCCAAACCAATTCAAAAGTCAGTGTGAACATACCTTTCAACTTTGTCTAAAATTTATTGCAATCAAAATAAGCCTTTCTCAGGGCATCCAGTGGAAAGGCACTGGGGCACATCTCCTTGTGAGTGCTGTGAGGCAGCTGGTGGAGTATGTTCTCTTTCTACTGAACTGTAACAGCAGCGTTCACACCACAAGCACTCTCTGCATCTGCCAGCCTGGGGGACTGTGAGCTACTGTTACCTGCAGGCACTGAACCAAGGCTACTTTTGCAAGGACAACCCAAAACACCAGTGATCCTGGAAGAGACTGTAGTAATTACAATGTCTGCACAGCCTGAGGATGAAACCTCATGTAAATACACCCTTTTTGATATGGGCACATAACTCATTAACATACCATAAAGATTAAAAATGTACTCAAATAGTTAAAACAGTAAAGTCAAGTTTGGAGTCTTTGTGGCAACATATTTAAATAATATGCTTTGCTCTTGGCCCCACTATCAGAACAAACAGACTTTCACACCTGGTGTCAGCTAAGAGCAATTATTCCTCCTGGACCAAAACAAGAATCTGTATACAGGTACTGACAAGTGACATGAAGATCCCATGTTCAAAGCTCTTCCATTTTCAGAGTGGTTCCTAAGCATTGTGAGTATTTTATTCGGGAGTAACAACTTTAGAAATATGAGCAGATGTGTAGGTAAATGCCACAATATTTTAGTTATCCATTTCAGTCTGACTTAAATAGACAATATCAGGCTAATTAGTTTTAAAAATGTATTTTGAAGGGGTTTTTTTCTGTCAGAATTAATGGGGCTTTTCTGTCTTCCAGTACAGACATCTGATAGCACCATGGTTGTGGGTACAATCCCTGTTCAATCCATTCACTTAAGAGTTGGATTCGATGATCCTTGTGGGTCCCTTCCAAATCTGAATAAATCTGTGAAATCTGACTGGTGGTGCTTTTTAAACTTTTGCCTGTCACAGTGTGCAGGAGAGAGCTGTGCAGGTCGGAAGAGAGAGCTGTGCAGGTCAGTCAGCACACTTGGTGTTCTGGGAAATGATCAATTAGACTCCGATAACCAGGACTTCCCCACTGCTGGGTGCCTGTATCGGCCAAGACAGGCTGTGGGCTTTATCAGTAAATAGGAAATACACAGATAACGGCGCTAAAAGGAATCTGAGCAGACGGGATGCCTGCAGCCCCACGCTTCACCGGGAGCAGGCAGCGTCCCTGCGAGCTGCTCCCGGGGCAGGGTGCCGGGGCGAGGGGAGGGCTGTTGTGCTGGCTCCGGCGGGACCCCTGGAGCAGGAGGGAGCTCCGCACACCCACCCGCGGACGCTGCCCCGGCTCCGTGCCCGTCCCGCGTTGAGGGTCCGGGGCGGGCAGTGCTGCCTGGCAGGGCAGGGCAGGGCAGGGCAGGGCAGGGCAGGGCAGGGCAGGGCAGGGCAGGGCAGGGCCGGGCCAGGGGCGGAGGGCGGGCGTCCCGCCGCTCCTCATATAGCGCTGCCCGCGGCCGCGGCGCTCAGAGCCGGCTCGGCAGCGCCCGGGACAGCGGAGCGCGCCCACCGAGCGGTCCCGTCTCGTCCCGTCCCGTCCTTCCTGCGGAGCCCCTGGGACAGCGCTGGCAGCAGCATGACTTCGGCGGCGGTGGAGATTTTGGGGCTGGGGCTGGGCATCCTGGGCTGGGTGGGGGTGATCCTCGCCTGCGGGCTGCCCATGTGGCAGGTGTCGGCCTTCATCGACGTGAACATCGTGGTGGCGCAGACCATCTGGGAAGGGCTGTGGATGAACTGCGTGGTGCAGAGCACGGGGCAGATGCAGTGCAAGGTGTACGACTCCATCCTGGCGCTGCCGCCCGAGGTGCAGGCGGGCCGGGCGCTCACCGTCATCGTGGCGCTCCTGGGGCTGGTGGCACTGATGGTGACCGTGGTGGGCGCGCAGTGCACCAACTGCATCCGGCCCGGCAAGATGAAGTCCCGCATCGTGATCGCCGGCGGAGCCATCTACATCCTCTGCGGGGTCCTGGTCCTCGTCCCGCTCTGCTGGTTCGCCAACATCGTCATCAGCGACTTCTACGACCCCACCGTGCCGCCGTCCCAGAAGCGGGAGATGGGCGCCGCGCTCTACATCGGCTGGGCGGCCACGGCGCTGCTGCTCTTCGGGGGCTGCCTCATCTGCTGCTGCTCCTGCTCCCAGCGCGACGAGACCTCCTTCCCCGTGAAGTACTCGGCGCCGCGGCGCCCCACGTCCAACGGCGAGTACGACAAGAAGAACTACGTCTGAGCGGGGCCGCCCGCGGGGGCAGGACAGCCGGCTGCGGGCCGGGGGCGCCTGCGGGGAGCTCCGGCGCTCCCCTGCCTGGGGGCTCTTCTGAGCGGGGACCCCCGTGAAGCGGCAGCCCTAGGCAGGGCAGCGTGTCCCCGGCGGGGGAGCCGAGCAGCCTGGGTGAGACACGGTGGCACCTCCCGGGACGCCCCGTCCGGGCTCCGCCGCTGCCCGCCCGGCTCCCGCAGCCCCCGGCCCTTCCCCGGCGTCCCCCCGAGACTCGTGAGCACTTCAGCGCCCGCTGCCCCTCGGGCACCGCCTGGCTGCTGGCACCGGGCGTCGGGTGTGCGCTGTTGCTGAGGGGGAGCGTCCCATCTTCGTTCTCGCTCCCGAAAGCCTCTCCCGAAGTTACTGGTCAGGGGGTTTTTGATCTTCTGTTTGGGCAACTAAAGTAGGATCCTGTCCAAAGCGTGCCACTAACCTTGGTCCTTAATCCTGCAGCCAGTGACTTGTTGGAGAAAGGTATTTGACTTTTTTCAGTTGTTTCAGTCCCTCAGCAAAGTGCATTGGTCTGTGTGTCTTTGAGACCTTGAAAGAGATTTCAGGTAGTTGCTGTCCTTTAGTGGAGTACAAACCAGATTACACCAGGGTGCCCCTTGAGGCTCTTCATCCCCTCGCCTTCATCATCTTACGCTCTGTTTCTACTTGAATATGAACTCATTGCCAGAATTATCTGAGGCCTAAATTCAGAGGTCTAGGAGATCATTGCATGTCCTGGTTCCAGCGGGGCCTCTGCTCCTCTCATCTGCACTACAGGAGACTGGAAGCATAAAAATTGCCCCAGATACTGATGGTTGGGGGGGATGATGCTTTTATGACCTTGCCAAACTCTGCTTGCTGCCAATTTTGAATTGTGTGCTCAGTTGGACGTGCACTTGGTTGGCTCCCCACCATGATTTTGTTAACACGTGCTTTCCTTCATTTACCAAATCAAGCAAAAAATTGCTAGAAGAATTTTACCAAAAAAACCTTGACTGAGACTTTATGTCAGCTGATCAGGAGATGTGAAGTTGTGGCTCTAACAGCTCTCAGCTCTTCCACATTGCCCTGGTAGCACTCTGCAGACTGGAAGGATGATGATTCGGGCAACATAACTCTAATTTTCTGAGCTCAACACCTGCTGAAATTCACTGCATCCTGGAATGTCAGCTTCCACTTTTCCATTTTACACTGCAGAGACAAACTCTTTTTAAGGGAGGGGCTAAGGGGATGGTGTGTTACTCCTCCACACGAATTACTTGTAAATCAAGAGAGGATCCTGCTACCCACCGTGGCAGCATCTGTATTGCCATAAGGAGATTTCTGGCAAGAGTCAGCGAGGAAATGTGCTGTTTGTATTCCTCAGAGCACAACACTACGACCTCACGGTCCCTCACAGTCATGTAGCAGCACAGTGCACACCAAACCTGAGCGTTCACTCTTACAGCTCTGTGATAACAACAGCACTTACAGACTAACTGTGATTGTGGGGCTGTGACAGATTGACATTGACTGTGTTCTTGCCCTGCTTAGCAAACTTAAAACCCTGGGGTTATCAACATGTTCACAGACCCAAAGGAGAGACTAAAGCTGTGCCCCTGCAAATTTTGATTTTGAATGCTGAATACATGATTTAGCCTTTTAAAGATAACTGCTTTCGTTTTTTAAACACATAAATAGCAGGGTCTGAGCCCATCAGAGAAAACAAAAGCAGAGCAATATGTCTACAATTACTTTTAGTCTATAAAGAGGTGCAGTTCTTATACTGTCTGCATTTAAATAAAAGCTGTAATATTTTTGTTATGATGTGATATGTAGTTTTGGTACAGGAATGAAATATTCTGTATTTCATCATTGCAACTTTTTTAAACAGTGTAACCTTGTAAACCTTGTAAAAATGTATTTAAATGCATATATTTTGCAAGAAATCTACCAAAGTTGGATTGCTATGTGGTTTGGTGCCTTTATTTGTTTCATGATTATTTTTTATTTTAGATAATAGTGTCCAGCTGTATTGTCACCCAGCCCATAGACACACTCCACCCTTGCTCAGCTCTCTGGTGTCTAGGAAATAAGTCCACAGATATTAGCCCAAATCCTCGACATCACTCTTTTGTCTCAAATTAAAGAATAAATCCCCACTGACAGAGATGTTTGCACATCTCTGTACAGTAGAGCCCTCAGAAGTGCTGCAGAATTTGTGATCTGTCTAACAGATTAGATCTTCCTGGACAGTGCAGCAGTAGAATTTCAAATCAAGCTGAAACTGGTGTCTTTGGTAGAGGGAGGGAAACCTACACCTTTGAAGGGAATTTTTTTAATAAGCCAAACTTCTTTATACATTGCTTTGTGTAACAGCAGGGCTGGCTCCTCTTTAACCAAAATCCAAAATAAGTACACAACAAGACCTCTTGGAATAAACCAGTGCTAACTGTGCATGTGCTACTAGACACAGCATCATCCTACCAAAACCACAGCTTGCTGCTGCTGTAACAAGTGGAAGATTTTGCTGAGGTCAGTGGGGCAGTGCCCAACAATACTTGCAGGAAGTGGGACCCATTTTAAAAAAATTTTGATATTTAATCTCATCCTTCTTAGTTGTTGCTGTGCTTTAAAAAGACAACCTGAGAGAATGCTGTTACTGATGTCACTGGCTTCGGGGTAAAAGCTAAGTTGGTTTTCACTATGATTTGTTTTCTAAGAGCAAAGACCTAGTCCTGAACTTAAAAGCTTGGAAGTGCTCAGGAGCAGGCCTGAACCTCACCCCAAGGAAAAGATAAATCTATAGCACTTGTTTACTATTTTTATTTTGTATTTATGATTTTGCATAAAAATAAAAACATGTAAACCAATCCCTGAGCAAGGTTGCTGTTCTTTTGTGAAAGGCTCTGGATTGATTGGGCTCAGGAAGATGGGGGTGATATCAGTGGCCAAAGGGCAACCTTTACCTGGGCTACCTTTGAGGGGGAGGGCTGGGCCACCCCTGGGGGAGCAGAAAGAGCTGGTCCCTTGCAGAGCAGGCAACACCTCAGCTCTCCTCTGAAGCCTCAGACAAAAGAGAGCAAATAGCAGCAGTTGGTCTTGTGATGTGAGCACATTAGGAAGTGGAGTGTGAGCCCCAGCTATTTGAGAACAGCTCTAAGCATGAAGCTTTTTATGCTTTCAATTCCTACACTTTTAGTTTAAAAGGGAAAAAATCCTGCTGCTGCTTGGATCAGCCCCAACCTAACCAGNAAAAAAAAAGGGAAAAAAAAAAGACCGTTAAAGGAAACTATCCAGACTAATTTCTAGTGGAGAAATTTGCCTAAATTACATGACTGCCATGGAGGATTTTCAATATTTTACAGATTATTTTTTTGGCAAGATTTTCAAGCTTTTCTAACAAACTGTAGCTTTAAAAATGAAGAAAAAACATCTTCAAAGCCTTCATTTTGCAGCATTCTTGCCAGCTCGGTTGAGATTAACAAAAGCTCCTTGCCACCCTCCCATTGCTATGCACATGCTGAGCTGGAAAGAGGGTATCTGTCGGCTTGGCCTTTGTCCTGCTAAACGAACCATTTCATAGTTATGAATTTGAAAGTAACCTGCAGTTCATACCCTGCAAATCTGGTTAGATCCTGTCTGTGCAAAGAAGGGAAACGCAGCAGGCAGAGGGAAAAGGAAGCTCAGTCAGTCACGTTTGCTGCAGGATGTTTAAGGAAATATTTCCTTTTCCTGCACAAAGATGTTTGTTGGGCATCTGCTCCTTGGGACATACTGAAACATTTTACTCTTGAAGTGAGAGAGCAGTGTAACTCCAGATTTTTGTTTAAAAGCTATTCTCTGATCAAATATTATACAGGGAATTTGTTCTTTTTCCTTGCCCATCTTTCAAACCCCAAATGCAGGTCTCCTCCAGTTGAGACTGATGCATACATCTGTAATGCTGAAAGAGAATCCTGCCTGTCAGAAGCCATATGCCACATGCAAATGCCATATTCATGCATATATTCAGCAATATATATTCATGCAGTATTTAGCATCAGATGGTACCCACAATGCATCCCTTTTTGTGTGTGTACTGAAGAAGAAAATCATTAATTAAGTACACGTGTTTGAGGATTTGCTTTTATAAGTCTGCTTGATAAGATACAGCAAATATTCCTGCTGTATTAGATTAATTGGGAGAGAGCAGATGAATTAAGGTCAAATATTGCACTTGTTACCTGTAGCCTGATTATGATAGGACAAACCAGTCCAAAAGCAGAGCCTCAAGAGGGTCTCATATTTGTATTTTGGAAATAACTGAGTTCTGTCATTCTTATTTAGATCAGACCTTTGTGTGCCTGTATGTGTGACTGCTCCAGACTGATCCTTGATGACTCTCTGCAGGAATAGGCTTTCTGTCTAGAACACCCCTTCTTCCTATTACTACAACCTTCAGTTATAAGAAAAGACCAATTTCTACCACTGTGTCACTGATAAAACCTCCCATGGCAACGCTGAAGGCTTTACAGTTGCTTGGATACACAAGCCTTGCTTCACCTTTTCTTTTCCTTAAACAGGCTGAGACATCATGAATCAATTTAGCAGTGTCCTTTGTCAGTGGCATTTTGGGATTTTGTTTACAACACTGAGCTTTCCCCTCCTTCCAAATCTCACCATGTAGCTTCCAGCCAAAATCTGGCAGGGCAAGGTAGGGAGTAGTAGGACTTAACATGGAAGCACAAGTGTTATGCTGAAAGCATCTGCCAGTCTTCTCCTCATGCTTGAGTCCAGCTGCACCCCGGCCACAATATTGCCCTGAGGTAGAGCTCTGCCTCACCAAAACTGGAACCTGGGGTTTGGGTTGCTGATGACCCTGTTTAAATAAGCTCAGGATTATGAAGGAGCACATCACACAAACTTTACCACTTACAATGTGAAAATACTCGTCAGCATCACAGTCTGTTTTAAGAGTTACAGAGAAAAATGAATATGTGAATGAGTTTGGATGTTAAGCATCCTGAATAGAGGTAACTGAAGCATTTACTGAATGCCACCTTTAGGTTTTTGATTTGAGAACAATGGGATCATACAGCATGGGGAACTGTACATACAGCACTGACTGAAGCAAAACAACTAAAACTTAAAACCACTATCTAGCTGGTTTGGTTTCAATGTACTGAAGGAAGAAAGGGAAAAACACACCCCACTCCACAACCTACAGCCTTTTCAACAAGGCACTCAAATCTCATTACATAGATGATGGAGAGCAAATGACAAGATCACCTCCAGTAGCCAGTACAGAGCAGTACAAAAGGACTTTGACCAACTAGAAAACCAGTCAGAAAATAAAACAAGCTGCATCTTGTACATTGATACTCCTCAGGGCATCTTGAATGGCAAAAGCCACTCACATCGACTAGAGCCCTGGCAGCAGCTGGCAGGGTATTCACAGCAGGTGCAAGGCATTCCTGAAGTGCAGCTCATACATTCACACAAGTCATTATTTCTCTGGGGAAAAATAGACAGTTTAGGCAGGCTGAAGTGTCTCAGTGCTATTAGGACAGCAATAGTGGTGGGTCCAGTCCCACTACACCTCAGCTCGAAATCCAGGGAGGTTCCCTTCTGGTGGCTCCCCCAGGCTGCACCAGGCAGGCAGAGTTTGGATGACTCAGGGAGGTGCTCTGCTGTACACAAACACAGCAGATGAGACAAAGTCAGCTCATGTTTATTTAGAGTGGAGAACAAAAGTAAATGTTTAAAATAGCTGTTTTTTCCAGGCAAACAACAGATAACCCTCTCAAAAGTGACTCTGATCCAGTGAGCAAGCTGTGAGCTCTGTGCCAGTTGTAACACCCTGTGCATCACTCGCTCTGTCCAGCAAGGACGTGAGTTACACGGGTGCACATTTTAGGTCTTGCACCTCCTAGCACCAGCTGTGCTGGCTGTGGAACCTTTCTTTTTTTAAAAAGTAAGCAGAAGATTTCCATGGGTTGAACAAATGCACTGAAAGCCAGGAGATGCACAAAACAAGATCCTACAACAATAATCTGAATCTGGTAGCAAAAGTAGTTTGCAATGTTAGATGCATCTTGGATTTCAGCTGTGTGTGTTCCTGACAGTTTCAACCAAGGTTATTTGGCAGAGCTCTGAGTGACATTCCTCTTGATCTCATGCCAGGTACTATGACAATCAAACCATATGTGGGTACCTGTGGGCTCTGTTCCCACTTTCAAATACATTCTGAGCTGAATGGATCCCCCTCTGTTAAACTCATACCTAACTCATTAGCATTAACTGTGTTTGTTACCAGAAGCCTTCCACAGAAGGTTAAACCCTAAGAGAATTTTAGGCTTGGGCACAAAAGATCACTCAGGAAAGAAAAGAAAGAAAAATAGGCATTCCTTGACAAGAGCATATGTGAAATCTCAAAATGGTATGATTCAGTTTCAATATAGCTTCACATATTTGAGGGATTGGGGGAAAAAACAACAATCACAATTCTTATCAGGTCTAGCAAGTGCCTAGCACGGCAGAATTCTTGCACTATGTATATTTTTAGATTACTCTTCCAGTTGTAATGTTCTGTCCTTACTGTGTATCTTTTGTTAGAATTAGGATATCTGCAGCAGCAGCCTGGATAACCTTTAGCCTGAGCTACAAAACCTTTAACAGTTTCCAATTATAACAGCAATCTTTCATTCTATAATACAAATAAACCCAAGAGTTATCTCAACACAGAAGACTCACAAGAATACCCAATGACTGCAGAATGATTTCACCATTTTTTTCCCTCTATAATTTCCTGCAATTATTTCATTGGAGGTGGCTGCCAAGATCCAAGCAACATAATACATTTCACTGTTTACATTTACTTTATTTTTGTTATACTGTTGATTTTTTAAAATGTTGACGTGCAAGACTGAAGTTTTAAAAATCTAACATCTATTTGAAGTCCATTTTCCCAGAAGCCAAAACCATACTAAGATGGTAGGGGGTAAAACGCTATTGTTTGGACAATATTAAAAGAGACTCCTTGTCTTCTTGGGGTTATTAATGACCACAACTCTCCAAATCATCCATATCACCATTATAGTGTCCCTCCTAAAAGGGAAGCTATTATCCATGGCATCCTGCCCAGATTCCTCCAGAGCTGATTACATTCTTTATAACCTGCACTTTTAGTTCACTCCAGCAATCCTGACTTCATACCTGGACACTGTGTGAGCTCATTTCATGCTCCAAAGCTGTTACTGCCATCTGTCCCAAAGGCTGATCATCAGTGGTGGGAAGAACAACCCCTTTGTCTCCTGCCTCTCTCACAAGATTGTAGATTTTTTTGCTTGCTGTCTGCAAAATGTATTCACAGCCTTGCAGAAATGGCTTTTGGCAGATTGCAATGGAAGTATTGAGCTCCACTGGTGTAGAAAAACACCAAAGGAAGGGTGGGAGGGGGCAGTAAATGGTAAGACAAAGTTTTTTCACCTGCAGTTACTTAAGTCTGAATCATGTCACAATATGGAATTGAGAATTTCAGGTTTAGTACCTGTTGCTACACAGGAATTTGTATTTTAAAGAAAAGGGCAAACTGCAATCCTTCTCCTGAACCAAAATATCTTAGGCCTGTCCTGACCTGATACTGCATTTTGCTCCTCTAAGATAAGGATAGGGATGGGCGTATCAAACATGTGCAGACCAGACACCCCAGCCACCCTGGAAAAATCTAGAATCAGAAGAATATTAAAGCTCTAGAGAAGGTTCCAGGCAGAACTAAGGCACAATCATCTCAAAAAAGATTTAACAATAAGCAAAGAGACAAATGCTGAAAGCCAAGGGAACAGGTGCTATAGGATCAGTCCTGGCCCAGCCACGTTCAGTCCCCTCCCTTGCACTGGCACACGGGGCTGGTTAAGGAGACCTGAGAGCAAATCCAGCAGAAAAACAAGCAATAGTTTTCTTAGTGTAGCCACCATCTTGCTACACCACATAGGAACATGGGCAGGCAGGACACAGGAGCGTTTAAACTGCTGTGAAACTTCCCTTTAGGACTTTGCCAGGGAGTTTGAATCAAACAGAGGGACCTTAACTCAGAGGAATAAAAAGGAAAGACATAATGAAAGTGCTCTATAATGAGCAAAGGCGGGGTAAGACCCCACCCCGCTGTAGGCACCAAACTGAGCAAGAGCCTGAGGTGACAGTGAAGGTACAGACAGTGTACACTGTCAAATGGTTAATGGGAATGAGAGTTTGGAAACAGAAATTAACATATCCAGGGCAGAAGCAAAAACTAAAGAGCTCAACTAACTTAAAATGCAAATGTAGAAGTAAAATTAATCTGTTTCAGAACTGCACCCCAGTCAAAGGTACGATAGTAAGGGGTTTTCTCAGTAGATTAGAAAGCAGTCCAGGTAACACCTGTGTAGGTAAGGTGGTGAGTGTCCCGGACAGTGACAGGGCCTTAAGACGGATCTTAGCAATGTGCAAGCTTTTTGTTCTAAAAACAATAGGATAGAACTAATATAAGTGATTGGACACTGGATAAAAATCAGCACAAGTTACTAAATACAGGTAGCATGACATGAGACTTGATACTGCTTAGCTAATAACTAATTGATCTGTCACAGTAATATCCTTTTAGATCTCCCTGTCCTTTTGAATGAGGTGCTCCCTGACATCCACTCTGGTGAAGGAGGAAGGTGAGCCAAAGAGGAAATAAAAACAGTTTGAGGTTTAATGAAATAAAAGACCACAAATATGTGCTGAATAAGGAAAAATGAGGGGTCATCACATTTTTTTCCTAAGGGCTGTAATCAGGGAGGAGGAGGAGTAGCAGCAATTCTTAAATAGTTTCTGCCAAGTCAGTGCAGAACTCTTGGAGCCGTGCACTGTATTGCTCCCTTGGAAAGGCTCAGACAAGATACCCTTTTTAAAAAGGAATAATTTCTTGGTTATTTGGAGATAGTGGAACAGATGAGTGAGCAGATAAATACGTATGTGGAGACTTGTCAGAATGGGACACTGGCCAAGAGCACAAACAATATCTACATTTAGTGGCAAAAATTCCCCATGGGGAAGAAGAGAGTTTATTTGATAATATTAGAAAAAAAATAGAAGACAAGCTATTAAGACAAGCAATGCTGGTAATCAGCTTCTAACCATTCCCAAAAGATGTATCTCTTCCAAAAACATCTTGTTGGCTCCTATCATCCATTTGTGCAAAGAGATGAGGGCTTTCAGACTGGGTAGATGGCCCCTGTGCAGCTGTGCTACATTTCATTCCCCCTTTTATTGCAGAGGCAGTTTAGTGGGACACACTCCCATCTCCTATTCCCTTTCCTTCGTTATTCACAGCAGAACCTTTCACTTAGCATTTCTAATAGCGCCATGTAGTGCTGTCGTTTCAGGAAATGCCTGGCTGTATTCACTGCTAAATCAAGCAGGAGTCGTGCTGGCAATTCAAGGAACACCTCATCACAGGGAAAAAAGCAATTGCTGCTGAGCTATTGTTTTCCATTTCATTTCACACACTCAAAGAGCTCTGGTGACCACCCAGTGGGTGCCCTGAAATACAGATTCCAAGACACCTTCCTGAGCTAGAAAGGCAAGCCGGATTTACTGCTTGTCCTCTATTGTTACTCAGTCTCTCTTTTCCTGTTAGTTCTTTATTTTCTATTTTTGTACTTCACCCTGTCATTTTCAGTCCTTTTCAGGTTCCTTTCACAGTTTGTATGCAACAGTTGGAAAGGTCTGTTCCTTTGACACAGCGAGCTGTGGTCAGGGAGTTTGCTGAGGGCACGTTCTACAATAGGGACCAGCAACTCAGTGTGAGTCAGAAAAATGAGTCAGAATTCAGTAGCATTTGCAAGGAAAAAGTCTCATAAAAAGAATATGTTCATTAAGTTATTGTTTTAACTACTCTGTCCTTAACACTGATATCAGCTAATCTACTTACACAGCTACACTGCAAGTGGAACCAGCTGAAACAACAATACTCTTCCCCTTCTTCACGTTCATGAAGCAGCACAGACAGGATTTGCAAAGCAGGTAACCCTATCCAGCAGCCCTGCATGAGCAAATGCTGTTTTTGTGGGTGTGAACAAACTACAGCCAAATAACAGGAAAAGAAACCTAAACACTGAAGGAGATTCAGCCCTTTGGTAGAAAGAATGGGAGGCAGTTTAGCTTAACATTAGAGACAGATAACACATAAGTAGAAAAACTTCAGGAGGAAAGAAAACAGGCAGGCAGAGAGGGAAAGTGCAGGATGGTTTAGCTTTTCCTTAGAATGTTTTAGGGAGACAGTATTTCCCTCCCTAGAACAGACATGTCTGGGAAATACCAAGAGTGCTTTACAGGCTCTTTAAAGGATTGTGTTTAATTTTTCAAAATGTAGCTTTTACACAGTGCAGAAGTGGTGCTGTTCCTGATAGCACTCACTTGCAGTGCCATTAACCCTAAGGAGTAATGCATTTCACTGACAAATCTAAATAATGAAGAACCTACCAGATTTTGTGGTTTAAAAGTAGAAAATATTTTCAGCCATGAAGATTTTGGCAAATGAGAAAGTGAAGCTTGGAATTATAGATACTGCCTTTAACCACTTAAACTTCCTAAGGAAGATACCCCTCCCAGTACTGAGTGTGGAACTGGTCTAGTACTAGATAGTTACCTGACCCCTCAATTTTACACTAAATTGAACCTGAATATTGATTTCACCTACTAAGCAATGACCATCTGGCTGAGGCAGTCACACATGGACAGTGTGAATGCTCTGACCAAGCTCCAGCTCTGTTTGGAGGCAGTTACCTGAGCAGTGCAGCATGTGCAGTGTGGCACACCCCAAACCACGCACCAGAATCCTAAAGCATCCAGTTGCAGAATTATATTACAGCACAAGTTCTGCAACTGTTAAGGTCAAGATCTTGTTTCCATTTATTTGTGATTTTTTCTGTGTGCTCTAAGCGTTGCAGAACACCCTGCATAGCCTGGAGGGCAGGCTTGCATCATGAGACTGCAGGGCAACAGCTTTGCAAATTTGAGATCATGTAAACAAAAGCTCCCAAGAAACCTGCCCTACCACGAGTGATTAGCCAGACACAGCCAAATGCTCTTTTGAGTTCCTTTGAACTTGACAGTTACCACTGCAAAAGCCCAGAAGAAAACTGTTTGGAGAGCATCTCCTTTTATGTATTTATTAATTGTAGCAGCTTCCATATAATGTCAAATTCCCAGTTAAAAGAGACTTTCCTGAAGGAAACACAGCAGCCTCAGGAAAACACAATGCTAATTTTTTTAAAGATGAATGTCATCCTGTACAATAGGCAGAGGAAATTTTGGTCAGTGCTTGTGTCTAAGAGGAACATAGGAGGGGTCCAAGAAGGTCAGCTCAGAGCATGCTCAAGCCCAGGGCATGCTGCTGTTCACAAAATCTGCTTTGTGGGCATAAACCACATGTCCTTATCAAATCTTTTAGAGAACTAGTGTAGGATTTTTGCTGCTTTAAATACAAATACCTCTTTATTCCCCTCCTCTGAAATGACTTAGGATAGCAACCACCAACAAGAAGCCTATAACTCACCAAAAGGGAGCTTTTCCCAAGTCACAGAAGAGTCATGCCCCTCTCCCTAACTCCATTCATCCCAGTCTGTATCAATCTGAAAATGAACTTATTTAGAGAAAAAGGTAATTTTTCCTTCCAGTTCTACAATGCCATGTATAACATAATATAGAAATAGTAAGGAATGCAACAATCCCTGGAAAAGAGCTACCACTTTAAATGTTCAGGCAGACTGCTAATGGCAAACAGTTGCCATAAAACAGAGCAAGAACCTGACATGTATTCTACAGTCTTGTTGTGGGAGTCCTGAATTCTTATACTGACCACAACAATGCTTAAAGAAAATACCATTTCACATTCCTGTTCCCTATAGGCTACTGATCCAGCCTGACTTTCAGATCAGACAGCAGGTCATTATTAATGGCATACTTATTTCAGGAGCCCCTTGGTGACTTCTTTCAGCAAATAAAAACATACCAAGAGCTGACTGTCCCTGTGAATTCTTTCCAATTCAATGGCAGGTACCTCCGATTTTCCACTGACATGCTGCAAATGAATGATTAAATGAAAGTAAATTCCACTGAGCTAAACAGTGGAAAGAGACACCAGCACCACAGGGACTGAAAACAGAGACAAGCTACAGCAATGAGAAGAGGTGGCTCCAAGTGCTTCACCCAATTAACAGCAAAACACAATCCCTTGTTGTAAGGGAGCACTACCTTTTTAGCAAGGGCCAGGAAGGTATAATCTCAATTAAAACAGGTTTTGAAAACAAAGCACTGAGAATATCACAATACTCATCTAACACAGGCAAATCTGGTTGTTAACATGAAGGAATACCCAAAGATGTCACCTGCAGTTCTTGAGTAAGTGGCAAAGACTTCAGAGAAGAGTGTTGTTGAACTGGAGAAAAAAAAATCCCCAGATTTCCTAATGTAATAAACCCAGATCCAGCACTGGAAGAAACTATGTTTGGGTACAGCTTGTGCATACATTTTAGCTTAGTTTAGTTCAGGAGGTATGATTAGGCTTGCCCACAATTCCTATATGAAGCTCTCTACACAGTTTGATTTTAATCCTGATTTGAAGATGTCTTCTGAGCCTTCAGCTCATTGAGAACAGTTGAGCACACAGTAGAGAATCTGCTAATGCTTGTTGTGATACCCAATTACTAGACAACTCTATCTTTCAATGTTGAGATCTTGATGTATTGCCCACACACACAAGGCAGTAACAGAGAGCAAGTCAAGGTAACGTGCCAGGAGAGTACCCAGCAGCACAACTGCCCTGAGGGGGCAGAGGGAGGACTCAAAACGATGCTATCACAGCAGCAGTGACTGGGAAACCAACATTCTCTGCTCTGTCAGGCTCAGGGGTGTCCTGACCTTGTGTGCAGTTGACTAAAGGATCCCTTGCCTACTTTGAATGTGTTGGACCTTTGTTTTGCTTCTCTAATTCTGCCACCTTCTGAGGGACAAAAGTCAAAGTGGAAAATGCTTGGAACAGAAGGAAAGTCCAGTCTGAAATAAAAGTTCCCATAATTTGCTTTCCCTAGTGAATGTTCTGCAGTATTTCCTGCTGAGAAAGTGTTTATAACCCAAATGCTTGTGCATAAAGGTGGCACTTTTGAGCTCCACCCTGGGCAGCATTTTTTCAGTCCTTGAATCCGATCCAAAGCGAACTTTCAGTACCACCTTGAAGCCAACAATGGTACACAAGAGCCAAGACGGACTTCAGTTTTTCCATTTAAAGAAACAAACATTTCACTGCTTTCTTTCCCTTTGACAAGCCAGACTTACTCATAAAGGAACTTTCAAAGGAATGTTTTCAAGAATATTCCTTCTATGAGGGAATCAAACCTATCAAACCCATTGTGACTGACAGATATACACATAAAATCAGCAATCAAATGAGGTTGTTTACTGCTCTGAGAACATCCTGGTGTTTTACATTGTGATTCCTCCACTTGCCTTTTAACAAATCCTGCTCTGTGCTACTCCCTTCTTTACAAGTTAGCACCCCCTGAGCAGACAATTCAACTCAACAAAGCCATCTTCAAAGAACCCCCATACAAAAGAGACTGATTTTAAAACTTCCTCTTTTGAACCTTCAAACAGGGCTGCTCCAGACTAGTGCTTGGAGCGGTGTGTCCCAGAGAGATGTAATGTTTTATTTCTCTTGTATTTATGGGCAAACGAGGACTGGAAATGCTGTCCTGAAAACAGGAGCGGGAAAAGTGAAACTGAAGCATGAAAGATGTCTTGAAATCTCAAGAGTGATTTTTCCCTTTATAGTCTAAGGCATTGAGATCACAGATTCCAAAATGACAATTCTAAGGCACTTTCCCTGCCTGCACTCTCTAGAGAACATTGGATTTAACTGAACAAACATTCAGCATTTTAAGACTGCAGGGGCTCTCTTTGCTCCAGTCAGATTTACAAGTGATGAATGCCATCTAGTCACATAAACTGATAATAGAGCAGATAAAAACATCAGACTCCACAACATCTCTGATTTACTGCTTCTGCCATAAAACCAGAGCAGTGGGCTCTAAGGGAGTAGTCAGGGTGGACAGTGGAAAGGAATAGCAGATACTGCAGCTAAATGTTATGTGGCTCATGAACTAGAGCCCATATTGTTGCAGTATCAGCCATATTTTCATCTAAGTACCAAAACATAAAAGACAAGCTAAGGATAGACATACGTGCTCCTCTAGATCAAGGCAAAACCCCCTATTACCTCCAAATATTCAGCCCAGGGATATTTTCAGTCCTTTATGACAAGTTCTACAATGGCAAGTAGAAACAGTGAATATTTACAAATTAATTTGCTTAAAAATCATTATAGAGATTTTGACTCTTGTTGACAAAAAGAAAATATAAGCAACAATTTCCCCCAAAATATCAGTTCTAAGCTTGTAAACAAAACTTATTAAATTATTTTACCATTAAGTTCTTTCAATATTTTTGCCATCTTATGTCACCAAACGATCAGAATTTACTCTTTCCATACACGTACGTACCATTTCAGTGATGGAAAGTCTGCATTTTTTTTTTATTATGAGCCTTTTAGTGCAGCAGACTAATTGTGCTCTTGGCTTGACTTGGAAAAGTAACCACCAGGGAACAGATTGCTTTCTGCAATGATGAGTGTAAAGTGATGCATCTGGCAAAAAAAAACCCCAAACCAACAATTTGAACCATTAACAGTCAGGAGGGAGGTAGTGGTGTCACTCCAGCCAGATAATTCCTCTGTCAGATCAGGGCAGAGGAGCTGTCAAAAGGGCAGAGGGAGTGCTAAGAATTATTAAACAGAGGGACAGAGAACACTCAACACTATTATACTGTTCCATGGACTGGAGCATCCACACCTTCAATGTTGTTTGCAGTGTTTGCTCTCCCTTCTCTGAAGCTGATTAAGAGGAGAGCAACAACAGTAATCAAGATACAGAACAGCTTCTGGAAAAGGCAAAATTAGGATGGGATTCCTCAAACTGGCAAGAGATGACTGCGGGGAATACAACCCAGTTGTACAGAATGATAAGTACACAGAAGGGTAGGAACTACAGACCTTTAAATAAGTTAGCAATTGGCAAGCTGAAAAAGTACTAAAGTTGTAGTTTTTCATACAATATCTAGCCAGGCTGCAGATCTACTCACTAAGGATATTGCACAGAGTAGAATTTTGCAAGGATCTGGGAGGAAGTTATTCAGATTCAGAGATAACCACTGACAGCTCCCAAACCCACAGAAACCACACCTGGCTCAGGATGTCCTTGAGCACGAGGGCTGGGAGAGCACTTGTTTGCATGTGGAAGGAAGCAGCATATGCAACTGCTTTGTTTCTGTACCATTTCCTAGCACCTGCTTTTGACATTGTGGAGGCCAAGACACTGACTAAGTGGCCCACTGGCCTCCCCCCCATGGCTATTAGTGCCATGGTTCATGTGGCACAGACCCACCAGCTCTTTCATACAAGAAAGTTGTAATATTCTTTAATTTTCCTTTCTTTATTTTCTAAAGAGAGATAGCAAAGGAGGCAAGAATTAACTCTTACCCACTATGCAACCTTGATGTTGGTAAGTACAAGTCTATTAAGTCACTACGATTCTTTTGTGGAAAGGGATTCACTTTAATTCCAGTCAAATGAGGTCCTTTACTGTGCAATTTCAATTATGTTTAAATTTATCATCCCATAAAGAAAACAGCCATGAATCACTGAGCAGGAATGATATAAATCAGCTTGTTCAGCTACTTCAGTACTTTGGTATTTAAGGATTTTCATTATTTTATTTTGTTAGAAAAATCCCTAAAACATTTCAAAGGATTTGTTTCATACTTTTATTGGTCTCTAAAACAGATTAGCAGCAGCAGAAATAACTTGAAGAGCTGATTAGGAGGCTCCTATTAAAGCAAGAAAACACATTGGAAGAAAGAGTTACTGCAGGTTCAATATAATCTTCAGGGAATGTTTCTATTTGCATTCAGACATGGCTGTAGGTGGAATGCCACCATACATTTAAAGAGGCTAACTTGATTTCCTAGTACTGTATTTATTTAGAGCTATATATACTTATTAGAGGAACTATGCTATATTTATTTAATTAAACTGAGGTGTTACATGCCCATGCCCAGGATTCCTTCCTCACACATTTTAACTCCTGTCTAAAAGTTTTGTACAGGGAGAAAATTGGCAATTCAGTTGTTTGTTTAGGATTTCCTGAGATGGCCCCCGAGCTGTGAATCAGAGCTCCAGGGTGTGTAAGAGCTTTAATGCACTTACCCAGCATGCAGACTGTGCCAGTGAGAACTCAGCTTTACCCAGCACACATTATTCCTTCTGTGCACACGAAGGTCTCATACACTGAAGCACATTGTGTTTACATTTGTCCTGTGGTACTTACATCGGGAAGCATGATGGGGCTGCATTAGTTACACTTGGGTAGTGCTGTGGAAGTAGCCGTGTTCTTTTGAGACAAATGAATGATTTTCCTACATTTCTCTGGAACTTTACTCTCTCAGCACTTTGCAACTGAAAGATAAAGTGAATATATTTAGAAGTGCACTTCAGTGTCACATAGACTCCTACCTTTCACTGTGATTGGCCTGGCACTGCTGTCAGTGTTCAAAAAACAACAGAAACTTGTTTCCATTTCCAGAGACTCAAGGCATAGTCGGTGCTTCAGAAACGTGGCAGAATTACTGTGTGCTGTGTATGGGCAAAACCTGAACTGTGCTGGTAAGGGGGAATATCATTTACTGCCAATATTACCTAGAAAACATGCAAAACCAAAAAGCAGCATGATGTTTAATCTTAGGAAGCATAATTTTTTGGCCCTCCCAGCCTGGCACCGGGATTTTAGTCATATAAGAAGAAATAAAAAAAAAATTTAAAACTCACTTTCGTTTGAATAAAAATATATAGTTTAATTAGGTTTCTGTTGGCTACATTTAAGTCATGTTTAACATTAAATTAATCTGTAATAAAATATGTACAATGATGTAATTATGGGTAACCTTTATATATTCATTATAATACATGAAAACATTGAAGTCACAGAGAATTCAAGTAAATATTGCAAGAAGAATTCCAAATGTACACATTTACACACCCACCAATGTACAGCAGGTTAAGGCCAACAAGCCATTTCATATGACCAAAGGAAAACAAAATCTGTTATGGAACAGGATGAGCTACTCTGTCAACATTTATATTGCTACACTCCACACAGGATCATCCTAGTACTTTAGACTCTTTCCAGGAAAATTATCCCTGAAGTCAAGCTACAAGTGACAATACAGTATCACAATGCATGACTAAAAAGGCTTTACTGACACTGGAATTCCTCACATTTTTCATTTGGCAGTTACTCAGTGTTTGGGTTTTAAAAGCCCTAAAATCTTAAAACTTGTCTCACAAAATAGTTTGTTCAATTAAACAACAAGACTCCAACCTGACAGTACTAAAAAACAGGTTCAACATTCTCGAATTTCAAAAAGAGTTTCAAATAGGTTGGTTAAAAATATAAAAAGCATTCAAGACCATTTTTAAAGCACATTTGAATGGCAGTATAAATATGAAACCTCTTCAAAACATTTTGTTATCAGTCAACAACTAAACATCAAAGGAGCATGTTTAGTAGAAAAGCAGGTTTGACAAATAAAAATCCTATTTACAAATATCCCTTATAAGGGTGGGATGTTTAGAAAAAGTGTTCAATATCTGTGTGCTGAGGTCAAAATGCTTTTGACCTCGCAAGAGGCATAAAAACAACAGTCCAGGCCTGTACCAGTTCCTAAGATAAAGCAAGAGACATCACAACTGCAGCACCATGAACTTTGGAACATCCAAAAGAATTTCAGAGGGCTGATCCTCAGCTTCCAGCACAAGGAGCCAAAGAACACCACTGTGTAGCAAGGACAGAAGACAAAAGAAAACAGTCAGTATTCAAAGTGTAAAGAAAAACCAAATGGATGCAGAAATCTTGGAAGCCATGCACGACTGCTGTCTAACAAACAGCTTTGAACTAGTGTAGAGTGAACTAGACCAATGAACTGGGCTAATACAACTACAAGTCTTATATCCCCATCTCTGTTACAGATAGAAACTACACACTAGCACAGGCTGCAACCTCAACACTGTGAAAGAAAAATGCAAATTCTGCATTAACAGCAAAGCCAAGAATGGCACTCCTGCAGCCAAAATTCACCTCAAACTCAGTAACTGAGTATCAACCACAATTAGATAATATCACCATCTCTCTCAAGCATAGACAGATGCTTCTTTTCCAGATGAAGTTAAGAAGCCACAAAAAGTTAAGGACAATGAAAGAGCAGCTCATGGATGATGAAACTTAAATAAATTTCTTATGGAGCAAAAAGATTTTTGCTTGGACATTGTCTGACTCCACCCCCCAGAGGAAAACAACTGTCTTTGTGAGAAACTCTTAGCCCCAATTTATATTTTCACTAGAAGTTGCCACAATTTCTTAAATATTATACAAGTTACTAACTTGAATTGTAATTAACTTTTTAATTAATCCTCCTTATAGTGTCTTACCATTAGGACAAGAGAGAAATGAGGGCATCCAAAAATTTGCTCCGATCTTCAGTTTTCAATTCAATTACTGAAATATGAAATATTGTATTACAAGATGCAAACAACCAAGTGTTATACCAAATGTCACATTTGAAGAACAATAATCCTGAGTATGCTAATTTTTATTCTTATAGGAATAAGGAAGGAAAAATAAAAGCTATTTATTTGGACAAAATAAAGACACATTATTCTGTTCTTAGATTTCAGCAAACTTTGATTTCTTGGTGCTTACCCCCCAATATAGCAACCACTTTTTAAATCTAAGCATATCTCTGTATTTTCAACATGCACATATAAATATGTATTTTTAAAAACCGCCTCTTTTGCAAGCATGTACAAATATAGGCAAATAAGTATCTCATCAATACCACAATTGGTTTGGCTGCTAAAAACAGATAAATACAGATAAGCTCACAGGCTGTGAACTGAGGTGCACCTGTGAGACCCATCACTGCATGCTAAAGGCAGATTTTCTCAGAAAGGCACGCTTTGCAGTTTAGTTTCTGCACAACAAGGCAGCACTTGGACAGAAGAGTGAGAAATGATGCAGGCTGTGTCTCTGGCGCTGCTTACAGCGGGCTGGGGCAGGGTCACAGCCCCAGGGGACCCGCACGGAGGGGCCCGCCCGGGGCCGGGCCAACAGTGCCCCCTGCGGGGCCGCGCGGGGACTGCGGCACTCACTGGACATGTCGAAGTGGTTGTGCAGGGTCCTGGAGCTGGTGCTGTCCGCGGCCTTCTCGAAGGCTCTCCCGAAAAAGCTGGAACGGCAGCAGAAACACAGATGAGCACTACAGAAAAGGATGTATTTACTGAGGTAAGTGTGTGGAGCTCCTTCCTTATGGAGGGTTGGAAATGGCCTTCAGGTGCCTTGTGTTCAACTCCTCACTTATTCCCCTGCACATATTTTTACACTGGAGGCTTTTAGAAATGAAGTCATAGGCCATGTAGTGAACTATTTCCCTCTTTTAAGAGGGAGGGGAAAAAAAACCTTGCAAGGAGGGTGATGAAGGTCTGCCCTCTGTCAAAGTATCTTGTGCACACCATATGCAAAAGATGTGTTAAGGATACAATTCATGTCAGCATAATCAGTGTTAAATAGGAAATACATATTTACTTCAGAGACAGGAAAAGTCTTCAAATAACCTTCAGTAAGAATGTCTAAGCACTGTGCTTACTTCTTTTTGTCTGAGCTTTCTGTCTCTGGAGGGATGCCCACCATGATCACAGTTCCCTGCTCAACGTCCATGGGTGCAGCCATGACCAGGGGCAGCAGTTTGCAGCGCTTGTTTTTCGTCTAGAAGTCAGAAAGACTCTGTTACACAAAGCTCAGGAAGCAATTTAGTATCAACTCTTATGTGTCCCAGATAGGTATCTTTCCTAGAGCAGCGTTCACAGATACACCAAAATTATCCAATCAATTAGCAGAAAAATACTAATAATATTTTCATATTATGTTTTTAATAATCAGCTGCAAGTACATGACAGAACAATAACTGCTACACTGCCCAGAAGTTTGTGAGACAGAAAATTTTAATTTACTTACAGAGCAAACAAACGATTTGAGTAAGTTTTTACTAAGCAGGCACAGAGACACTGGCTTGGAAAACAGCTTCACATCTGGTGTTCCCTAGGAAAAGAAGATTTATTACAATTACAATCCAAGATGATTCTTAAAGTTATTTTACTATCCATTGACAAGCCTAGAAGCTTTGTGTGGCTCAAAGAATGCTACCAAGAACCATTACAAGCCAGGAGTTTGGGCTCACACAGCTTTCCAGTGACTCCCCCTCCCTCCTCCCCTTTGCAAGGGCTGATTCTTCCTTTGGGAGGTTCAGAGCAGGTGTCAA
This sequence comes from Campylorhamphus procurvoides, assembly GCA_013396655.1. Lineage (NCBI taxonomy): Eukaryota > Metazoa > Chordata > Aves > Passeriformes > Dendrocolaptidae > Campylorhamphus > Campylorhamphus procurvoides. Next base: position 55,390 of record WBMV01016874.1, on the reverse strand, counting down.
TATTGACCCATCAGAAAACAGCACAGTACAGAGAAATAGGTTCCTTCTTACAGAGGAATTCTTATGGTTACAAGCAGTTAGGAAAATGGTTATTCAAGGATGATACAGACAAAAAGGAGTCAAATGAGAAGCTGAATATAGAATTCTGACCTCCATGAGGTAGCAATAGAGAAATGGCCCCTGAGAAATGACAAGGTTGGTGCAAATACAGCTGGCCACTGTCTGCTGAATGGCACGGAGCTGCTTTTTGGCCAGGTCCAGTCCTTGGTGCAGTTTGTCCAGGTTACCCCTGAAACAGAAAGAATAGACACTTTCTTATAAAAATAAAGTTTTTCATAAAAAAATGAAATCTAAACACTACTCACAGAAATAATAGAATTTTTCTTTAATAACTTATGAAGCAACAACACATATTTGAGCTACATAATCCATGTTCCCTAAATAAAATTGCAAAAGATTGAAGAGATATTTTCAGTACCTGGAGAGACTGTCCAAAGCTCTAATGAAATTAGTTGTTTCAGGCCCCTCTTTCTCTGTATTCTCCATGAGAGAGGTTGTTGCATAAACTATATCACTTGCTGAGAATTTGTTCTTAAAGCCAAAGTGAATGCTGAAGGTCTGAACCCTTAAATCTTTCATTCTGCAAGATAAAATAAACCCAGGAAAGATAACTGACATTATCAACATTGACATACTGAGGAGACAAGTGGTCAACGTTAAGAGGATGAAGACAAATCTTACCCTAATGTTTGCAATGAGTCTAGTATTACTTTGGCAATGTAAGAACCATATTTTTTAAAAAGAAGACCTTAGATCTTATTCATGCAAAAATATTTGAACTTAATTGAAAAGTATTTTCAGATAAGGCTTCTGCATTTAAAACAATTTACCCAAATTTGTTTGCAGATTCTTCAATCATCTCCCGAAGATTTTCTTTCAAAGTCATGTCCATGGAATTAAACTTCTGTTTCACTTGCTTCAAGGGCAAACTAAAAACAGAAGGAAAAAATACCTTAATAGGTATGCCAAAAGAAAATATATTTTGCCTTTTTTTATGACTTTTTTAATTATTAGATAATTTAGCAAATTTAAGACTGACTAATCTTGTTTACATTCATTTTTCTGCAGTCATTAAACAGTGGATGTGAGGAAGCAGAGGTTACTTACTAACCTGCCATTCTATAAAGACTTAGAGCTGAAGTATTCCTTGTAAACCAAGACACAAACTGCATAACTCAAAGAGACACTGCCACCTACTCCAAGCCCTACAATCATTTAAAAACTAACAACCCAAGTACTTACAGGCTACATTCTGAATATTTTCCCCATAATTCTTCAGGAAAAAAAAAGATCCTTTAATCAAGAGACAGATTTTTATAACTCACCCCATGTCAGCCAAAAACTCCTGGAGCCTCTTCTGCCCTTGTACAGACCAAAGCTTGAATCTAGCAGAGGTGTATGAGGTGTTACAGAGACTTTCATAGAGAGACCAGTGCTGATACAGAGCCAGGCGCAGGCTGGACAGGAGTTAGGGCAAATAACTATAAACACAATCATTTGAAGCTACAAACAATAACAAAACTCCATAACTAGTGGGTAAATATTCAGTTCCCCTCACACGTCTCATCTCTGTACCATATCAGATACTGTGAGAAGATGAAGGTGATGTAACAGAAGGAGGATTCATGTACAACAAAACATTCAAGTTTCCATAAATGTTGTTTCCATTCTCAGCAGCAGAGATGGTGCTGGGATTTTTCCCTCTAGATAAAAACCCCGGAGGGGTTTACCCAGTGGGCAGAGTGCATTTCCCCCAGACCTCATGCAAGGATACTCATATTCAAAGGCTATTCTCGTGCAGTCAATGGACAGGGAGTTCTCCTCGTCCTCATTGCGGTGGTTGTGGCGAGACACGTGGCGCTGCAGGATCCCGATGTCAGTCACGTACTTCATCCTGGAACAGAAACCAAGAGTCACTGCCTGCCTCTGAATTTTTGTTCTTGATTACAAGAACACAAAAGTGTTTCTTAAAGTCAGCAGCATGCAAACATCTTTAAAAACCCCCCACTTATTAAATTATGCCTTTTCAATATTCAGCCATACAGCCAGGCAATTAAAACTAAAACAAAACCAAAACAACGATACCAAGAGACAGACTGACCAACGAAATTAGTTACTTATTACATTTGTCTCCTTAAAAGTAACAACAGAACAGCAGAATTAAAGTTTATACACGTAATACTAGAATTCTAGTACAAAAAAAGGGGAGGAAAAATCTAAACTTGCTAAAACTGCAAATGAAGCTGGAAGACACAGAACCTACAAAAGTTTTTTCATTTACTAAAGTTGTATCAAGTTCATCCTTGGGTAAACTATTATTAAACACCATTTCTTCCAAGATCTGAAGTGATTGTTTTATATTTGAGTAAAAAAAATAAAGTTGTTTTAAAAATTAAAAATAGTAGAAAATAATTTCCCCCCCCAGATATACATTCCCATTTTTGAAAGACATCAGATCACATTCAGTGATTAAGATATTTAATGTCACTGTTTATTAATTATACCTGTTATAATAATTCCCTTAGGTCTCCTAATCTCTATTAATTGTTATTAGTTATTCCTAAGAACAGAATTTTAGAAGATAGGAAAATAAATAAGAAATAATAATAAATATAAATAAAATTAAAAAATCTTCCTTACTGAGGGATTTTATCCTGGATCCATTGATCTGTTAGGCCAACAATAGCCCACCTAAATTTTTTTGGGGAAAGAAGAAATAGAAAAAGAAAAAGGTTAAAGTTACAAATACTCCAATATAGTGTATTACATTGAACCCTCTAAGTATGGTGCAGGAAAAAAAATCAGAAATATTGTTTATCCACATAACATAGAAGTTAATAACAAAACTATGTACCCTATTATTCCCTTTAGGAGTAAAACACATATAGTACCACCTTCCCTTTTTCCATGCCAAATCTACTGTTGCTTGTTACTAATTTACACAGAAGTGTCCTCTAGGTGCAGATATGCATTCCCTCACAAAAGAGACTGGAACCTTATACTGAAGCTAAATACTTTGGGGAAATATTGCCTGTCTTAGCTGCGGGTTTAAGCTTCTCCCCTTTATGAAAAATGATGATAATCATACCACAACATGTCATTCAAGTCCTTAGACATGATCCATGCCAGATCAAACATCACCATCGCAGACTGCAAGAGAGAAAAGCAGAAAGACAGGATAAACAATCACAAGACTCTCATTTCTTTAAACAAATAGAACAGGTGAATTTGTCAAGTAGTAGCTCTAGAAATCATGCTGGAGTCTGACAATCTGCCAGCATCTTACTAAGCAGAAAGAAAAATATTTTCGAGAGCTCTGTAAAACTGCATTGTATATAAAGCAAACACTTAACAAAACATAAATATAATCAAAGGCTGAATGACAGAAGGAACAGTTTGATGTCCTAAGTGCCATGTTTGGGATATCCTGGCACTTTGAACAACAAACAAGCCCCCCACATACTCAAGTCTTTTTGTGAGAGTGTTTTGTGCACAGATACTTTTGCCAAGACCTAAAAAATGAGCCAGAAAACATTAAACTAAGTTAAGCTGCTTGTACATATCTCTATAAAACAAGATATAAAATTAACAAGATGTATTATTACATTGCATAGTATTTTTAGATAATTACGTTATTATAATATGTAATTGTAACATTAGATACTGTCCAATTACCTTTTCATTGTCACATTGAGTTTTTATAGCAAACACAGATTGTATACTTACTGAAGTCCCATGGTATTCATATTGCTCATAATCAAAAAGAATTTCTCGCCTAAAAACAGGAAAAAACCCAACACATTTGACTGAACAATGAACTGGTCATTTGATCCAGTGAAAAATATAAGCCATGAATGGTGAATAATATTTAAATTTCGTTTTAGCAATGAAAACAATTAAACTTTGGCTAGAAATTGTGCAAGGCAAATAGACTTTGGTAACAATAGGGAAACCACACTAAAATATACACTCATAAACAAACAAAAAAAAAATAAAAATTTATTCAATCATTATTCTTTAAATCCCATTTTATCTGATTTGTTCCTGCCCATTCCTATTAACAACAATGTAAAAACAAAAGCAAATTTCACCCTCAGATGGACAAGATAAGAATACTACAGCTCTTTAAGTGAAGAAATGCACCTATTTTTATTCAAGCTTTAAATTCCGATTTACAATTTCCTTTGTTTAAATATCTTATTTTTATAGAGTAAATATCCCTCTCAGCTTTTTGAACAAAATTAGAACTAAAGCATCTTGCAAATCACAGCTTAGTATCATGTGTTTGCATTCTTAACAAGATTCTAGTCAAAGATTAAGAGGAAGAAAAGGAGATGCAAGCAGCATAAAACCCAGTCAACTCACCTGCGTGCTTCCCATTCTCGCCTCTGTCGCCTTTTCATCGTCCTCTCCATCACATCCTGTCAAATCATTTGGATGTTAAAGAGCCAGAAAACAATATTCTAATAGAATTTGCACTGATTACACAAAGCATTATGCATAATCGAGTTCAAAACATCTTTTTTTATTTGGAGAAAATGTTTCTGTGCAATTCAGATAAAGAAACATTCGTTATATGTGAAAATCTACTTGTTGCATTGGGTTAGTTTAAAATCACAGCTTGAATTTGTGATCTAATGGGATCACAATTTTTAAACTCAAATATTATGTTGCCAAATACATGTAATAACAGTTTTGTTTTCCTTCTTTTCACAACAAAATGGAAAAGCACACCTCTTCAAAACGCCTGCGTTTGTCTGAAGGTTCTGAGCCATCAGGTTCATTCTCTGAATCCTCCTCTTCCTCCTCTTCCTCATCCCTGAAGATATCATCATAAGCAGGAACCTCCAGATCGTCATCTTGCTTGACTAACAGCTTAATCTAGCAAGAAGAAAAATGTACCTTAGATAAACTATCTCATTTAGTGAGTAAAACACACTTTAAATGACAAATGAGAATACTTCAGTATTCTTAGTAAGAGAAACAAAAACTTCCTTTTGGCTGTGGTCAATTCCTGACATAACAAAAACACTGGTTTTTAATACGAAGACCATACTAATTTATACAAAACAAGAGTAAAACCCCCACATATTTTTTTTTACAGCATTACTGGATGAATTATCACTTTTAATATTTGTAAAAAACAAATAATTTGTGTTCAATACTTCAAATTCTAAGTGTTGCTAGATGCTGAGAGATAATACATGTTATATTCTGGAGCACTCATATCCCCTGATTTATGGCAGTTTGATTTATACGAAGGTTAACAGGTACTTACTACTGACAGCTCTCACACTGCTGACAGTAGAAATTTTACTATTGAAAACAGTTTTTTTTCTGATCATGTACATTAATCTTGCAAACATTCATTAATGCTGCTTCCTGACCTACTACCTAATGCTGTAAGCAGTTTTCCAAAACACGACACCACTCACACTATGGGAAGGTTTTTATTATGGAAGAAAAACCTTTACCTGTGTGTCATTGTAAACATTCACGACATTAATAGGTCTGTGGCTGTCACATACAAAAAAAACCGTGTCTTCTTCAGGCTGCAGGATTTCCAGGAGGTCAACATTGGCACCACAATTAATAAGAACAAAGTATTTGAACTGCAAACAAAAGCAGAAATAAAAAAGAAAAAAGAAAAGAGCTTGTTACTTAAATTAGCAGGGGACATAGAAGACTGAAAATACCTTTACGAAGTCTCCAAAACACTCATCATTGACAAAACTTGTATTTGTTTTCTGATATTTGACATCTTTGTAGCAGAATTTTTTTTTAAGACAGAACACCAAATTTGGGGACATCCAATACCACCACCCTTTGTATCTCAAAAGGTGTGCAAACCTAATTTGACTGTGTCAAAATTATAGCACATTAGTTTGACCTGATGTTAAAAACTTGACAAGTTTGTTACTGGTGTAATAAAATTGTAACCACAATTTTGAGGTAACTAATGAGGAGTTTAAGAGTTGACATTTTAAATTGGATGAGGGAAGAAGTGCATCTCTGTAAGAGATGGGCTGAAGCTTAAAAAGTTTCCATTATTTTTTCACCTGATCTTTATGCTCAAGAAAGGCAGTTTCAAGTTCTTGCCAGCCAGATACTGGGACGAGTGTGTATTGCACATGGTCACATTGAAACAAAGCCTGAAAGGAAGCAAACACCGTCAGTAGAGGTGAAGGAAACATCCTCTCCTTAACATGCTACACCGTGCTAAATTCCAACCCACACAAATCTTACTAACAAAGACATCCCAAATGGCAAATATACTGGTGACTCACCAGTGTTCAGTGTTATTAGTCATGGAAAAAATAAGTTATAAAAGCAGATTAAACCTTCCTGCTCTCCCTGGTTCAAACCCATTAAAAGGATCCCAAGGCATATTTTCTTTTAGTGCTGGCCTGAAATGATAAAGAACTAAGACTTACTTGGAGTATTTTACAAGCACATAAAGCATCAACGTCTGAAGCAACAAGAAGAAGAACACGCTGCAAAAATAACAAAATAACAGAATTATTATATTAATATGTGCTGAAACATGAACTATGTAGACCATTGTGAGGCCAGGAATTTCAGTAGAGATCATCATAAGCATAAAATGGACACTGCAACCAGAATTAACCAGTTTGTATCCCTGTAAATATGAATAATAAGCAACCCCAAAGGATACACAAAATATATCAGCTGCTCTAGGGAAGTGCAACTACTCAAACTCCTCTGAATCACTCACAGTTTTGAAGGTTCACAGCTAGTCAAGCCCTACAACTGTTTTCATTGTGTCTGGAAAGGTCTTGGTTTTCAGATTGGGATCTGGAACAATTCTGACTGAAGCAAATCAGTAACAAAATTAAGAGCAAGGCAACCTGTGAAGCAAACTGTTTTACCTAAAGTGCCTTGGTTTTTTGTTTTGTTTTAGGGGTCTTGCAAGGGTGTTGCTTTGTTTGGATCTGTTGGGGTTTGTTTTTTTAAAAGATTTTGCTCACATTTGGAGAAATCGAGAGAAATGCTTTCATTTGCACAATTCATAATTCACGTGTAGAAACGCCAAAGGACTGTCTAACAAAAGCTTTACCACCTCAGTGTACACACCCACTGAGAGCGCAGTTGAGCAAACCAGGGTTAAAAATTAAAGTAGCCGACCAGATCTGCCACAAGAACTATTGTAACCGAATCCGGGCATACAACAACAAAATGGTTAAAAAGACATAAAGAAAATGAATAGTTTCGAGATATCACAGTTAAGCACAAGACCCAGGAGTACACCCAGAGCACTTGTGAGGGAGGGGGCGAACTGTAAGTGAAACCCCTGGCTGGACCTCGCCGCGCTGGCGCAGCTTTGTCTCGAGTTTCCAAGGGTAGGGAAGGGAAGGGAAAAAATACCCGGGGATTTTTAATATCCGGGTGACAGGCGCTGCCCGCCGCCCTCAGCCGGCCCGGAGCCCACAGAGCGCCTCAGTCATCGCCTCACAGCGAGAGCACCGAGGGGGGAGAGAGAGAGGATAACCTTGAGGGGGGAAGAGAGAAGAACCCTGTGAGGGGAAGAGAGCCCTGAGGGGGAAGAGAGAGGAGAACCTTGAGGGGGGAAGAGCCCTGAGGAGGGGAGAGAGGAAGAGAGCCTTGAGGGGGGTAGAGTGCCCTGTGAGGGGGAGAGAGAGGACCCTGAGGGGGGAGAGTAGAACCTCGAAGGGGGAGAGGGAGGGAGAGCCCTGTGAGGGGGAGAGCACCCTGAGGGGAGAGAGAGAGAGCCCTGAGGGGGGAGAGAACCTTGAGGGGAGAGAAGGAGAGCTCTGAGGGGGAGACAGAGCCCTGAGGGAGGGCCGCTCCGCCCGACACCGGGACGCCCGGGATAGCACCCCGCACGCCGGGCCGCGGCCGGCCCATCACCCGTACCTGGGTGACAATGACATCGTAGAACTCCCGACGGCAATCGGTGACGAACAT
>WBMV01016874.1:34859-46183 GCA_013396655.1 Campylorhamphus procurvoides | reverse complement strand
GGGAGCCCTCAGTGGGCTCTGTGGCGCTCGGCGCGCTGTCGATGCCGATTAACGCGCTCCTCTCTTTGTTGTGTTGTGTTTTTGTCTTTTTCCGCTCTAGTTCTCCTTCAACATGTTCGACCACCCCATCCCCCGCGTGTTCCAGAACCGCTTCTCCACCCAGTACCGCTGCTTCTCGGTGTCCATGCTGGCCGGGCCTAATGACAGGTCAGATGTGGAGAAAGGCGGGAAGAGTATGTGCCTGTTTTATTTTGACTAATAAACCTGTTGGGAAGAGTGTTTGTGAATGTTGTCGAGTAACGCAGCTCGTGTCCGAGGGCCGTGGAACGGAGCGCCCTGGGTGGGGCCTGCAGGAGGGAGGAGGCGGTGGCTTTTATTGCTTTACTCTGTCATCTAAAAACTTATCGAGTGAGTCCGGCTTTAGAAAAGGCAGTCCTATGTTTTAAAGTCTCTCGTTGCGGTCTTGGATTTAGTATAAGCCATAGTAGTTTGTGATTAAGGACTTTGGCCCCCCACCCTGCTGTTGTTCCTCTCTTAGCTTGAACAAAGAGAGTAAATAATAGATCGACCAACTCCATTTTCAGGGTGTCAGGGCAGTGATGGGACGTTTTGAGTTGCTGTCATTGAAGAACACCTGTGAGCCCAAAGTAAAATCAGATTTAGAAAGCATTAGTATTAGGTATTGTAAAACCTTGTCTTCCCTTTTTATTTCCTGACTAGGAATGTCCGGTAGCAGGTATATTTGTCATCAGTCTATTGAAATCTCTGGCTAAAAATGAATTTACAGGCGATTCTAGAATGTCTTTTTTTTCAGAGGAGATTTTAGAGGAAGGAATGATAAAATTGTATGTTATGTACTCTTGTACAGATGTACTTTTCCTAATGTTACATCCTTATTCTTTTCTGCAGTAATTATGCCACCGTCGGCTTTGGATCAACTCAGTAAGTGAATATTTTGTTCTGGAATAACAACATTAGAAATATGAGCAAATGTGTAGGCAAATACCACAGTATTGTAGTTATCTATTAAACTTATCTAACTTAAATAGAGAGTATGAGACTGATTAGTTTTAAAATGTATTTTGAAGGTATTTTTTCTGTCAGAATTAATGGGGCTAGCCTGTCTTCAAGTACAGACATCTGAAGTGTTGGGCTACCTGAGGCATGAATCAATATTTATTAACTATTAATAGAGCACTCAGGGTAATGGTTACAGCTAATCTAGTGAATTCGTAATCTCAACCAGCTGGTCCTGGATGATGTTGTCTGGAGCAATATTTATTTTAAAAACAAAATAAGTGATAATTAACTTTGAGTTGGGGAAAAGATAATTGATAACATAAAAGGTCTTTTTTGGCCTTTTTAACTAAGGGAGGGTTTTCTCCCCCCTGTTGGAGTTTTAGTCTTAATAGAATTTCTTTGAGGAATTACTGTAGTCATGATTTAATTTTACAATAGGTAGGACCAGTTCTAAGTCATTAGGTAGATGCTGAGTGATAATAGCACAAGGTCATAAGAGTAATAGATTCCTCTCTAATTCCTGCTTCCTGCTCACGTCTGAGCTTGGGTAAATGTTGGAGAAGGATTTAAATCTCAAAGTGTGATGCCATTATAGCATTTTTGTGTCTGCTTTCTCTTCTGAATTTGTGATTTTGAGCAGCTGGGGTAATGGTGGGAAGGGAATCCTCTCCTACAGTCTGGACCCTTCTCCCAGTGTTGTTTGGGCTCTGAAAGCTTCAGGAATGTGTCAGTGGCTTTTGACAAACAAGATGTTTTTCTCCTTTCTCACCAGGCCGACTTAACATCACTTACCCGATGCTGTTCAAGCTGACCAATAAAAACTCGGACCGAATGACGCACTGTGGAGTGCTCGAGTTCGTGGCTGATGAGGGCATCTGTTACCTTCCACACTGGGTGAGTGGCCTCGTGCTGAGCTCTCAGAACCTGAAGAGTAGGACTGGTGAGTTGCCAGTTTAATATTAAAGAGGTGGAATGTTTCCTGAATGTGTCTTGGCTGGTTGTGTTCCTGCCATAGCTTTCAGACACAGCTCAGGTATCCTTCCATGAGAGTTTAATTAAGGAAAGCAGCCTGTGTTTTAAGATGCACCTGGCTGTTCTTCCTGAAATGAAACGATGGTAAGCAAGTGCATTTGGAGGAAGATTGTGGCCCCAGCAAAGATAGATACACACAAGGAAAGAGATTTGAAGGCATCAGACATATTGATAGTGGCTTTTATCTTTGTTTCCATTCTTGCAGATGATGCAGAACTTGCTGCTGGAAGAGGGAGGCCTGGTGCAAGTGGAGAGTGTTAATCTGCAGGTTGCTACTTACTCAAAATTTCAGCCACAGAGTCCAGATTTTCTTGACATCACCAATCCCAAAGCTGTGTATCCTTCCTATTCAAGTATGGAGAAGGGGAAAAAAGTTTTCTCCCAAATTGGAATGAACAAGCAGAGCTAACTTTTCAGGTGTGGCTCATACTCTTCTGGTAGTAGGTGACTACTGCTGCTCCTTCTGAAAATAAAAGGGATGGAGAGCTTGTGTACAGAGATGTAGCCAACTACTGGCACAAAATGTGGCCTAGAGTGAAGCAGCAGGAATCTTGGCTTAAAATCCAATGAATTTTGAGTGTCTGTTTGAAGGACTTGTACACCCTAATGTTTACTAAGAGGCCATCTCTGCAGTACTGATGGGTTTTAAACCTTGTTTGAGAGACCAAGGGTCAGAAGTCTATAACTTAGTAACTTTAAAGCTTTAATGTTGCCTTGAAAACAAGTGTTTCTTCTTAACATACTCCAAAGATTAGAAAATGCGTTGAGAAACTTTGCCTGTCTAACAACTGGGGATGTTATTGCCATCAACTACAATGAAAAGGTACAGTCCAGGGTTGAGGGCTGTGGAATAAGTTCAGTTGTTGGATGTTGGTGCTTAGGCAATAAACCCAGAGCTGGGCAGGGTTGTTGGCAAATAATCCCAGATGGGAGATTTTGCAGCTGGTTTTCTGTTGGAGAGAAAAAGGGGTCATTTAAGCCTTTCCCTGAGCTGCTGTTTTAACGTTTTGTTGACTTACAAGAAAATAAATCTTTGCACTGTTGAACTTTTTACAAGCTAAGGGACAGAATTTATCCTAATTTGTTTTCAAAAGTGCAGATAAAGTACAGTAAGCGTGCAGCAAGGAACAGTTCTCTGGGGAGGTTCTCTGGGTTCTAAGTTAAAAAGCTGTGCTCTTAAGTCCTGTAGAAACCTGGCAATGTCCAGTCCTCAACCTAAAGAGCACTTACTTCAGTTTTCTTGAAACTGTCTGAACAGAAAGGTTTAGATGTGCATTTCTTATACACAAAGTTGAGCTTTTCCATGTGCAGTCTTTAAATCTCTCTTACTGTTTCAGATCTATGAGCTCCGGGTAATGGAGACCAAACCGGATAAGGCCGTGTCCATCATAGAGTGTGATATGAATGTGAGTTAAAGCTGAGGTGGGAAGTTCTGCCCTCGCTGTGTCCTCCCAAGAGGAGGAGGCACTTGTGCAGTGACAGTGCTGTACACCCAGCACCTCTGGTGCTGCAAGAAAGGTACAATCAGATGGGGCAAGGAGGATGACTCACTTGGGAGTCCTCCGTGTGCCTTTGTAACCACATCAGTGGCACTTCACGTACCATCAGGTGACCGTAGTGCTTAGAATTTAATGGTTAGCTTCAATGTGTTTTGTCTGAGTTTCATTTTAATAGTCTTGTCTTGACTCAAACTCCAGTGATATTGTGGTGCTGCTTTACTGCTTTACTTTAATTACATGCTAAGGCTCATTCCTGGGAGGCTTAGTCTTTTTTTAGTTTTGAGTTAAAACGTTTAACAAACAAACCTCACTTCTTTCTAGATCAAATGTAGTGATGGTATTTTGTGGAGTTTTTAGGGAGAGTAGTATAAAGCTTATGGTTAAAGAAAATATTCATCATGTTTATTTTCATGCTTTTTGTATAAATAGGTGGACTTTGATGCTCCTTTGGGGTACAAAGAACCAGAAAGAAGTGCACAGCATGAAGAGACCACAGTAAGTTACACTTCTGTTCTTCCAAAATGTATTCCCTAGAGGTCAGCGTTGCTTGAGAAGCAGTGAGTGCCAACAAATTTTTTTTCCTGAAAGTTCTTAAGGTTAAATTTTCCGTACCAGAAGCTTTTGCATCTATTACGTAGGAGATAGTTGTTTGCCAGCCGTTGGTTTTGGAAAGTCTTGTTTGGTCAGGAATATGTGGGACTGTTTCCATGTGTTGTGCATGTCACAACATGAACACAATGAACTCACTTGCTTTTTTCCTCACAGGATGTAGAAGCAGACCACAGTGGATATGTGAGTGACATAGGATTTCGGGTAAGTCCCCTATTCCTGCTGCTTTGTGAGTGTTGTCAAGCGGTGAAGGCAAGTTGTTTCAAACAACTGCAAAATACTTACATCTGTGTTAACTGGCGAGTACCTGTGAATGTTCTGTGGTGACTGCTGCCAGGAGCTGCATGACTTGCTGTCTGTAAAGGGCAGTCTATAAATGGGAGACTGAAACATGCCCCTACACCCAGGGCTCATCCGAAGGAAACATGGTGAATCAAACACCTAAATAAAAATGACTGTGAGATTTTACAGAATATAGGGTCCCTGTGCAATGAACTTCCAAATACTAGAAGTTAAATTAAAACTCTTTATGTATCCATAGGCATTCTCTGGTTCTGGGAACAGACTGGATGGCAAGAAGAAAGGTGTGGAGCCTAGCCCCTCCCCAATTAAACCAGGAGACATCCGAAGGTATGTGTCATGCAGTTGTCAGCAAGGATCAGTGTTGGAGCAGAGTTTAGGTCTCTTTTCCTGCTCTTGCAGTATAAACTAATTTCAACACAAGTTTGACTTTAGAAAATAGTCTTATCTATGGGCTACATGGAAACATGGCTGTGGCCGAGCTTTCACAGCAACTCCAGTATTTGGTTATTTATTTCATACAGTGTAGGTCTACCTTCAGAAAATGATGTAGGGGTTCAACTTTGGAATTATTTAGTAATGGAAATATGCAGCGAGTCTTGGTACAAGACTGACAGACATAGAATAGGTCTCACTGTGTTCAATTTTAATAGTAGGTATAAATCTTTCATAATATTTTTGTGTTTTTTTTCCAGAGGAATTCCCAACTATGACTTCAAGATTGGTAGAATCACATTCATTAGAAACTCACGTCCACTGGTTAAGAAAGTTGAAGAGGTAAACAAGGTTGAATGCTCCCCAGTCCTGCACAGAATTAGAGCATTAGAAGTGTGGTCCAAGTTTGTGGTTCCTCTCTCCATCCTTGATTTTTCACAGCACGCTTCTGTTAAAAAGTGGTAGCAGTTAACTGGTGTGAGTTAAGTGAAAGCAACCTCTGGTGTCCTTGTTACTGATGTGAAAAGATTGGCCTGGTGTACAGTGAGCCAGTGCACACTCAGTTGGCTAAAAGGTCACTGAAATGCTCCTGTTTTATTTTCAAGGAGAAGGTGGTTAATATCTGGGTTAAGGATGTGTAATGCCTACAGTCAGTGGCTGCTCTGATGGAATGTTCTTGATAATGATCATTCATATTTCATCACACTCAAAGCAGTGAGCAAAGAGGTAACAACATTTTTTCCCTCTTTTCTTTTTGCAGGATGAGTCTGGGAGCCGCTTTATTGCCTTTTCAGGGGAAGGCCAGTCCCTGCGCAAAAAGGGAAGAAAGCCCTAAGCTGTGGTACCTTCAGGTAGTTAGGAGGAAAATAAAGTAAACAGTTGCAGCATATTGGATCTTAGTTATTGCAGTTGAGAGGAGAGATCGTTTTGCAACATAGGAACCCTCTTACTGGTTTTGGTTTCGTGTTTACAACCGGAGCTGTCAGACTGGCCTAATTTTCAGGTGAAAATTGAGTTCTGGGAATTCTGAAGGAGCTTTTTGTATGTGTTGTAAAGAGGGGAACATAGATCTCTGACCAACCTGAGAAGTAAAACTAACAAGCTCTACCTTACTAAAGATCTGGTACTTAGACTACATCCTCCCCTCATATCCCGAGTGATGATGGTTTCATGTCGCTCTTTGCTTGGTATTTTCCTCCCTCTCCATGTATTTTGCCACAATTTCAGGTAAGCTTTTTGGTGTGGTGCAGATGAAGGCTGACACTTTGGTGTTTAGGACTTTTGTGCAAGGAGTCTCCTTGAGCTTTGCTTCAGGTGTTGGGTTATCAGTCACTTTAAGCAACCCCCCTGTAACTGCTTTTTATATTTATAACTAATAACATGCCTTTTAATAGTTCAGATACTATAAGGTAGCAGTCTAATGGCAGGTGTAGGGCAAGGAGGCGAGATCCAGCTGCACTGCCCTGCTTTGGAACGGCGCTGCCACCTGAGGGGACGCGGGTGCAACCCTTGATGGGCCGAGTAAAGGATCCTCGTAACCAGCTGCGTCCCGGTGTGGTGATTTCGGAGAGACCAAAGCAGCCGGGCCCCTCGCGGGCGGGAGCGTTCCAGGTGGTACCTCCTGGGGCTGTTCCGGGGGTTGTTCCCGGCGGCCCCTCCCAGTGGGATGTGCCGGGGGCGTTCCGGAGGGTGATACCAGTGGGATATCCCGGGGGCGTTCCGGAGGGTGATACCAGTGGGATATCCCGGGGGCATGTCCCAGTGGGGTGTCCCGAGGGTGATCCCAAGTGGGCTGGTCCCGGCTCTGCGTGCGGCACCGCCGGTCACGTGCCCGCGCGGCGCGCCGCCATTGGCTGGCGTTCTGGGCTGCGCTTTGTGCCGCGGCGCCTGGCGGGTGAGCGGGGCCGGGACACGGGGGGCACACGGCGGGGGTCGGTCCGTCCCTTCCCATCGCATCCCATCCCATCCCTGTGTCCTCCCGCAGCCGCCGCGGGCCTGCGAGGACTACTGGTGGGAGTGGAAGCACTGCCGCGGGCTGCGCCACGCCTTCCACCACTACTACGCGCACGGGGCGCTGCCGTCCTGCGGCCGCTGGCGGGAGGACTACGAGGCGTGCCGCGCCTGGGAGCGGGGCGGCGCCGCCAGCGCGCAGGTACCAAGGGGGGACCGGCCCGGGGGTGGTCCTGGGATCCAGGAATCCAGGGGGTGTGTGCGGTGGTGCTGTAAAACCTCTGGGTGTCAGCAGCGCCGCAGTGCCCTTCCAGAGAGGAAAAGGTGCGGCGGGGCAAGCAGAAAGCCTTGCCGCTGATGCCTGAAATCCTGGAAGATAGGCACTCAGAGAAACATTAATGGAGAAAGATGGACAATACCTTTATTGGGGGTTCGGAGGCTTTGGGGCCTCTGCTGGGCCTACAAAACGTGCTTTGTTTCAACAAGGATCTCTGCGTCCAGAAATCCCCGAACAAAAACCCCGCCCTCCCAAAGGTTGCAGTTTTTATACTCTTCCTAACAATTAACATATTAGATATCTATAACCAATCATCATTTCCAATTCTCTCGGTGGTCCACCCATCAGGGTCCTAGGCTGTGCCCCCTGGGCCACCTCCAAGGGTTTCTGGGCCCTTTTATTGTTTTGACTTCCAAGTTACCTTGCAGGTGTCTCTGAAGAACATCATGACCTTCAGAGAGCCTGAGAATGTGTGAGAAAATCACTTTAGTAACTTCTAACACCACTTAATATGTGAGCAAGAAAACCTATACTTCTAAAACTCTAAAAATGTACCAAATACACCCCAAACCTTTAGGCATCACCGCGGTGTGCAGAAGTGCTGCTGGCTGTGGCCCCGGGCACTGAGGGTAACCCAGCCCCACAGCCAGCAGGGACAGCTCCTGGCAGGGAGGGCTGCACAGGAGTGGTGGTTTTCTTCATAATGCAGGAGTCACAGGCAAAATATAAACGTGACTGGGTTAAAAACTTGTGTCCTGGCTTACTGACGCGGCATTTGGTGCTTCTGTCTAAGCACGATAAACTTGTTTTTCTCCTTGTATCTCAAATAGTCGCAACAGGAAATTGGTTCTGTATGACTGGAATATCCAACGTTATCATGGTAATATTTTTTCCTCTGTTTCAGGAAGCTTTGTGCCAGAGTGAAAGAGCTCGAGTTATGGAAAGCCAGAAATATGCTCCGGTGTGGAGGCTCAGGAAGAGCCCACCACCAGACTGGTATCTACCCCTTGACCAGGACAAACCAAATTAGGAAGACTGTTTGTTGTGTTTGGTCAGTAACATAATACACAATTCAGAACTGTGCTGGCTCTTTCTTTCTTCCATGTCATCTCAAAGTCATATAGCTGTAGCTCTGCCCTGCAATGCTTGAGCACTCATTCAAATATACTGAGAGTTTATTTAAACACTTGAGTGGTTTTTTAAAGGGAGATTTGAAGTGCTTAATTTGATTCTGGTCTTGTACTGCTGTCTTAAGGATTTTAACTCAGCAGGAAACTCCCAAATTAATGCACACATGATCCAGCTCCTCTTGCTAGATCAGGGCCTCTTCCCCTACCAGCTGGTGTACTGCACTTTTGGAACAAGGTACCCACCCCAGGCCTGCCAGCTGGGAAAAGAAAAACAAGGAGGGACTCCTCCCTGCCAGTTCAGGACAGTCCCAACCACTGGCATTTAAAAGGCATTTCCCAGATCCAGGATTGTTGTGGGTGAAGAGCTTCTCACCTGATGGGAAGGTGCTGCAGACCCTGAAACTGACCCTTTGTGGAACTGCTCTTGAATGGTGGTAGGTGTTGTGGTAATACTCAAAACTACCACAAAAATGAAGGTTTAAACAAATGTAGAGAGAGATGTGGTTTGGTTTAGGGCAAACCCATGGACACTTAGTTACAGTAGTTACGTGGCAACATAAAAGACATTTTTTAAAAAATGGCTTTGTCACTTTGTAAAGTTGTGTAACTTTGCTGGGTGTCTTATTACCTGAACAGTCATTAAAAAAATCGAAACAGACAGATACTTCATTAATATTTTATTTACAGTGTTATAACCTGCAAGAAGAATTGTTTATTCTCCCTTCAGTCCTTCCTTCTATTCCTTCTTCCTTCAGCTGGCTGAGCAGCTCCTGGCAGGTGAACCACATGCTCCTCCATCACTGTGTATACACTTTGGTGATGTCAACACATTTTCCTTCGGGAGGATCGTAGCCAGGAAGGGGTGGGGTGTAAGTGGGTCCCTCCCTCTCGAAGGGGAAAAGCCCCTCGTCCCGCCGGATCGCTGCCTGGTACAGCTCCTCCGATTCCAGGCGCAGTTCCTTCAGTGCCTCTTGCTGAGACTCTACCAAGGTCTGAATTGCTTTCTTTTCTGCCTCATCTTGTCTCTGCTTAAACAAACACCACTTTTTCAGAAGTAAAACTCTTCTTTCGGTCTCCTCAGGAGACAGAGGGGGAAGGCTCCGCACCCTGGGAAGGAGGAGGAGAGAACATTGTGACAGAGAAACAGCCTGATTTTAAAGACCAAATTTAAACAAACAAAACAGCAAAACCAAAAATCCCCCTACCAAGCAAAAAAAATCCCAGAGAATACCTTTAATTCGTTAATTACTTAGTCTGTCTGTGAGGCCATCCAGTCATTCTAACAGGAAAATCATGTTATTGCTTTTTTATTACTCTTAGCAAGAACAAATAAAATTTCATTTCCCCATTTTTGTCCTGATGGAAGCAGTAAGATTTTGTACCAAGGCTGGCACTGTGTTGCAGTTGTGCAGAGGAAGAAGTTCACTGCCAGTGCAGGCACACAGTAAAACCAGACTCACAGACCTGCTGCCATCTGAGTACTTGAGTGGGGTTATAAAATCCTCAATGGGGATCAGTTCTGGGGCAGCTCTCTCCAACTTTTTAAGCTTCTTTTTCATACGATCCTTCTGTGCTTGCTCTCTCTTCACATCCACCTTCTTCTTCTTCTTTGGTTGTGCCCTACAAGGGAAATAGTAAATAAAAGAAGATATTTTGTCCTTTAATTCAACACCAGAAACTTTCACTTTAGTTTGCTTAGGACTGTTCCCATCATTTAATTTGGTCCCTAATAGAAGTTCCAGCCAGTTTTACACATGCTTCTAAAATTTCCACTTTGGAGCCAAATTCAGATTACAGATGTTGCTCCTCTGTTGTGCTTCTCCATGCACATCCTGTAGACCCAAAATATGGCACACTCCACAAACAAACTGACCCTCACAGTGATCTGAGGGGTGTCATTCCTGCCCTGCAGACTGAACAACCTTCATTGTGTCAAGTGGTCCCTCTCTGATGGCACCCAAGAGCTATTTTAAATCTAGTGCATCAAAACAAAACCTGGACACCAAAATGCCTCCACAGCAAAGCATTGCTGGTTCAGCCAGGCTTTCCTTGGTGGTGGTGCCCAGCAGGGAGTTCTGGAGCACTGCATAAATCCCAGCATTTCCAGCTGCAATCAGTGGCTGAGGAAGCAATTGCTACACCAGAGCACAAAGTGATCATTGTATCACCACTGAACTCCCCTCAGGAGGCCAGCAGTTCCTAACTGCTTTGGCGTATAGACACTTAAACACCTATAGATAAAGGTCAATTTAGACTTGAGAATACTTTTGTTCCCCCATAGATGAGTTCTCCACAGCCTCGAGGAAGCTGCACTCACCTCACCGGGAGGGCTGTCCTGGGGGTCAGGAGAGAGCTCTGCCAGTGATTGCCCCGGAGTGGGACCCTCTGGGGCAGCCAGGAGCTGCAGGAGGAAAAGGAACATAAAGCATGAGGAGAAACCGACTCTGGTGACAGCGACTGTGCACAGTACAGGAGCTCTTTGTGAGTGGTGAGTTTTGAAACATCTTAACTCATGAGAGCGTTTGCCCAGACACGACCCCAGCCCTGGGCTGGGCGGTGTTGTGAGCCTGCAGGGCACTGAGGGGCGAAACAGACACAGTTTTTGGGCAGGTTACAGTAACTTTGAGCTCTGACAGTGCCCCTTTGAGGTGCTGATAGGGGAGAGGTAAAACCGCCGCCGCTCAGATAAGGAGATGCCGCTACTCAAACCTCGGCGGGGACCACGAGGGGGCGAACAGACCCCGGTGCGGGAACCCAGCGCTGGCCTCACCCGGGACCCGGGGCTGCACCGGCCGTACCTGAGCCCAGCCCCGCATAGCCCCCCGGCCTTACCTGACCACGTACATCCCCCAGGTCGTATCTAACCCCATACAACCCCGTCACATCCCCCGGGCCGTACCTGAGCCCAGCCCCTGACCCCACACATCCCCGGGACTCCTCCACACCATACCTGACCCCGCACAGTCCCCGCACATCCCCCCAGGCCGTACCTGGCCCCGCACAGCCCCCGCGCCACCACCGCCCACATGTCCCTCGGTGCTCCCGCTCGCCCCTCCGGCCGCGCTCCGGCCC
>WBMV01016874.1:0-34765 GCA_013396655.1 Campylorhamphus procurvoides | reverse complement strand
CTCCCCGGGCAGGGCCGCAGCCCCGCCGGGCCCGGGCCCGCAGCAGCAGCAGGTGCGCGGCAGCGGGGCCGGGGCTGAGGGTGCGGGGTGCGGAGCCGGGCAGGGGCTGTGCGGGGCGATGGGGCGAGGGCAGCGGCGCGGTCGGTGCCGGGTGGAGGTGCCCCCCGCGATGGAAGCGTGTCCAGGGCTGGTCTCACGGTACTGCCGCAGGGTCGGTGTCAGAGCCCCCACACGCACCGAGCTGTCAGTCTCCGGGCGCGGAGAGGTTTCTGCCGGTAGTACATTCAAAACAACTCCCTGAATTTATGCAGGGTCCTGTGTGCCAGTCCGCTGGGGATTTTGGAGAGGTTTGTGAGCTCAGACACCTTCGGAGTGAAGTGTTGGTATTGACAGAAGGCTCTGTGCTTTCCTCGTGTGGCAAATAGGGGATGGCATGGGTGTTATGTGTTTGCCCTGCTTAGGATGGATTTCCACATTCATAACTGTGCTCTGTCCCTGGGGAAGCAGGGAGAAGAATCTAACGTGAAGAGCTCACTTCAGCTGGGACAAGTTTGACCCTCAGATTCATGGCTGCAGCCTTATTCCAGCTGCAGGTTGTGTACCCTGCCCATGTCTAGATGCACTCATGTAGCTGATTGGTATCTAGAATAAAAATAAGCTGAAAAAGTGTGCTTTGAGTTAAAACCCACAGATAGAACTTCACAACTGTCTTTCTGTGTGTGGTGTTGTCTTTGTGTTCATGCTGCAGATTCTGTAGCAGTAACTTAAGCCTCATGTGCATCTTCACTTGGCCTGCTCTCCAGGGACTGTGTAGGCAGCAGATGGGCCCAGCCTTGTAGCCAAAGACTGTGGTGAAGTGAAAAGATGTGGAAGTACTTTATTTGAGGTGTTTTTTTGCATTTCTGCTTGGGTAATTTAAACAAATGTAGCATTTACATCTCAATCTCTGGCTGCCTGTGGGCAGACTGCCCTGAGCCTCTGTGTATCTTCAGTGGGAGCACAATTAGGAGCAGCTGAGTAAAAACTTTCAGCCTCAGTCTTTGCAGATCACAGAGATTAGATCTGTAACTTTCCTTATGTCTTTAAAGAGTGCACCTTTTGATATGGGTATGTCTTTGAAATCTGTAGCAGTTTAAAACACATGCAGCCATTGCAGGGAACAGGCTTCAGCCAGCAGTTTGCAGGAGGGGCTCATTTAGGGATCCCAATGGATAATGCACTGCCCAGGGCCTCGGGAGTCCCAAATGTTATTCCCGTTTCAGCCGCTGACTTGGCCGGGTCACTTTGGCAACAGTTTCAACACCTAGAAAACAGACGTTTGCCACCAGCTCCCTTTGTACAGTGCTGTGAGTGCTGCCAAGGTTTGCAGGACTGTGTGACACTCATACACTCCTGTCCCTGGGGCAGGGAGTGCAGGATGAAAACCAATGAGTTTAGTCAGCCCTTCTCACATCCCAGGGTTTCAGATCCTCCGGGCCTCACTGCGTGTCTCCATCACTCCTAATGGGCCTCCCTTTGGCTCTGGAACCTCTCCAGAAACAGGGTCAGGAGAATTTTCACTGTGTGTGCTGGACACTCCATGATCATTTTTGGTCCTTTGATTTCTGCACAGGTACACGAGGCTGTTCACTGTTGTTGTGGTGAGGTTGGCTCTTCCACACACCAGATCCAGGTGTTGTCCTTCCAGCCTTGCCCTCTCCTCACTCAGTTTTGGGATTTTTCCTTTACTGAAGGGACTAGAATGAGTTTAATGGTGCTTAGAGGCACACATAGGCATTGGCAGTCAGTGCTGTGGCTGGGAAGTTCAGCACATCTGGGAATTGTGTGCCGTGCATTTATGGGAAAAGCACTTTAAAACATTTTGGCTCTACAGGCTTTTGTCTTGGAGTTCTTAATGTCACTTTATCTCAGTACTTATTGGAAGTATTTCTCCTTCAGATGCATTTTCTGTAAGCTTTTCCTGCACCTAATGTGGGTTTATTAGATTTTGCATGAAATTCTCATTATTGTTGTGTTCTTCTCTTCCGTGTTTCTTTGGCTTAGGGCAAGGTAGAATATTGCAAAGTGCATTCTGATGGTGGGGGCAGGAATGGATGGCTGTGAGATACAAATGGTGTGATTTGCTTCTCCTTCCCGGTACTCTATTCAGTCCCTCCGTAAAGAGGAACCCAGCAGTTGTCTGTATATCCTGGTTTGGAGAGCCCAGGTGCTTCAAGATGGCTCACGCAGGCAAACACTGATCCCTTGAGGGAAAGGAGGTCCCTTGCCATTCCGAGAAACCCTTGGAAGCCCAGAGGTGCTGTTCATGTATCACAACTTGTAGAAACTGGAGCCTGCTGTTGTTTAAATGTAGGCACAGGGTTTATCTCTCCAAGCTGTAATGGTGGAATGTAAATATTTGAATTGATTTGTGAGTCATGTTGGATGTTATGTATTAGATGGGCTGGAAGGAAACAGAATAGAAACTCATTCATTTTTAAGTGAATTTCTACCACAAATTGTCTTTGCACTTCATTGATTATTGCCTGAAGTTAAATAACAAAAATGATGCAACATTTAAACTGGCTTTTACTCTTCTGCTGGTGTAGTTTTTTTAAAGATGGGACCTTCTCCTTGGGTTTCAATTACCTTACTTGGAACTTTTTGCTCCAAGCTTGTTTCATTATTGGTATTTCTTTAGGTACATAATGTATATTTGGGTTCTTTAAACAAATAAGCCCACGGGATATCTGGTCTGTCATAAGGTGTTCTCTTTTTAATGAGCCTGGTTTGCTTCCTCATGCAGTGTGATGCCGGGAGCTTCAATAATTTAAGCTTATATTTTTTTTAAAAGTATTGCAAGAGGTCAAAATGTCTTAAAACACACCATGTTAGATTTTAATGCTGCTGCTTAAGTATCACCTGCCTTTTGTTTTGGTTCATCCTTACTGTTAGGAAATTCAACCCATTTCCAGTCAGGAGCATGGGAGAGCTTCAGTCCCTTTGGAACTTCTGTGCCTTTTGTCTTGTCTCAACAGGATCTACCAACATAATCTGATAAAGACACAGACCTGGGGAAGGAAGAGGTTGCTATCGAGTAGTGGCTCCTTCTCCATTATTTTTGGAAAATGAAGGAAGTGAGAGAAAACCCAGAATGTGTGGTCAATTTATAAACCACAAGTAGTACGGGACAAGTCTTGCAGCTTTAACCTCTGGTGGTTACCCAGCGCTGTAAAGGCATTCCCTTGGTAAAGGTACCCTGGAGGAAAGAGCACCCTGGCAATGACTTTGTCCTGCTGAATTTCTGCTCTCTGATCACTTAATATGTTTTTGTTTGGTTTAGGGTTTCTTTGGGGGTTTTAAAGTCATTTGATATCTCTAGATTGATAAAACTGAAAGCAAATATTAGTTGGTTTACTTGGGAAAACAATCTAATAATTATTGAACTTATTCTGTGTTTTAAGGAATAGATGTAAAAGTGTAGAGAGCAGACTTATTGAAAGCATAAATTCTTGATGAAGAAAGAGTTAATATGCATTCATGAGCAGGTAACTTGACTAGTGATTCTCTTTTTCAAATCTGAATAATCCATAAGTAATGTCTTTGCTCTTTGGGTTGCTCTTGCCAGATAAAATTTATGCTTTTTGCCATTAACGCAATTACTTCAACTTACTGTTGAAGTAGAAGAGCACAATGAAAGTATTGTGGACTGAAAACTGCTCTAAGCAACTGAACAGTCCGTGTTTATTACCCCAGATCTTGGGGCCATTTGTAATAAATCCAGACCAACCTGTAATGAGTATCTTGTCCAGGCTGACTTGTAAGGATTCCTCTGTGCCAGTGTGTGACATGGCATTCTGCAGCTGCTGCTTGTGTATTGATTAATGCAGGGTGTCTGGTGAGAAGAGAGTGTAGTTTGACAATTTTCCTGTACATGGAAAATGGAAGACTTTTATCTGCACAAAATCCTGGGATTCTGGAACCTCATTTAGTAAATGAATGTTATAGGGAGAAAAAAGTATATCCGTATAGGTGAACCACTGGGTGCATCTGGACATTGGTGGTGAGATTGAGGTGTATGAAATGAGTTCTATTTATTAAGAATTACCCATCAGCTGGAAATAATATTTACATGCCTCTTACAGGAGATGATTTGACAGGCCTCATGTTCACAGGTTACTGTGCTTTAAGTTTATGGGCAAATTCCATGGAAAAGCCTAAGTTTACAGGGTAGATCATTGTTGATGATTAGTTACCTGTGGAATAAGATCCCTTCCTGGATCACAGTTGAGCCATGAAGGAAACTGTTTGTTGTTGAGGGCTTCATTTATTACCATTGCCTTCCCTGAGTGCAAAGTCCATACCCTTTTTAAGCTTCACATATAAAATAATGGCCTGTAACCTGACAACTTCCACTGAGGTGTGAGTTTTTAGGATTATAATAATTTACGAAAATATCTACTCAGTGGTCATTTGATTGAACCCCAAATTTAATGCTAGGAAAAAACCTAAAACCAAAATATGATCCTGCTGTGTAAATATATGGGTTGTTTGTGTTTGAACACGTGGTCTTCAGTGCCAGTTCCCATCTATGTCATAAAACAGAGGAGAGCTGAAACAGCTCGGAGTGACCAGAATCATCAGGAGGGTGAGGCAGCTTTTTGTTCAAGGAATGCCTGGGTAGAGCAGGACTCTTTGGGCAAGGAGTGGGAGCACTGAGCTGGGGACAGGATGTGAGGGGCAGAAAAGGGATGAATGTCAAGTGATTTTCCTCTGCTGTCCTCCTGTATGAGAATTAAGGGGTGTCAGAGTAAGAGCTGGTGCAGATACACAAAGCAGAAGGTTCTTCACAGAGTCCATGGCTGAGCAGGGGATCTCTGGGTAGAGGCTGTTGATGCTATTTATGGATCTGAGAAATGGCTGATTGAATTTAGAGAAGAAAAGTCTGTTGAGGGCCTCTGACTCAGGAGTTCTGAGTTAGAAATTCTTTGGAACTGGAAGATGATCCTAGGAAGAAGCATTGTGTTCTTACCATTGTACAGATCCCAAGGGACTGATCTAGTGCTGGTTTCTGAACACGGAGTTCTGGGCTTGGTGACATTTTCCCTGGTGTTGCTAATTTTAAGCATTTATGGTGAATTTGTAGCTAAGTTAGCTCTGCCTCTATAGGCAAAATAATTTGCTAAATATCTTCAACTCCATTTGTGAATCTGTGAAAAATCTTTGCCCAGGAGGAGGGAAGGGGGTGATGTTACTGCTCCTTAGAGTTGTGCTCTTAGGATAAGGCAGAAATTGAAGAGGCTATGACAGTTATAAACATGTAGTAAAGGAAAGGAAAATTATATCATGCCAGTAATTTTTGCAAAGCAATGAGTACAATGACAATTTTTGTGAATGTGTAGCATATCTACTTTGCCTGAGTAATAACATTAGAAGTTACTGTTGCTTTTGATTTGCTGGGGGAGTTTTCTCTTGGTGCAAATGATACACAGGCAGAACAAGCCAGGTTAATCGAGTCTTTGATAAATGACTTTCTACTTTTCACACATCAAATGGCAAATTTCAGAGGATATGAAATCTTCTTGCCCAAGGCTGTCGATGCAGATTGAAAAGGTCGCCTCCTCCACTTGCAGGTTCTGCAGAAAAGCTTGTTGCTGTAAGTGCCAGTGGGTTCAACTATTTCAAATGATGCACTGGTTTGATTTAAGGGAACTTCCACATTTTGGGAAGGGCAAAATAAATGTTTATTTCTTGCCTTTGCTTCTCAAATTAATCAGCTTAGCCCTAAATGTAACATTCAAGTTAATACAGTAAGAGAGAGAACTGGGCACAGCAAACTGAAGAAAAGTCCCTGCTAAGTCTCAGCTCGTGTTTGATGAGGTCTAAAGGACTTGAAAGGAATGTAAGTTGAGTGCCATCTTGCTGTACTTAAGGTCTTTGCTTGGCTGCCTGTAAAAATGTTAAGGGAAATCACATGTCAGAGTTGCAATATCAATCCAAATAAAACAAACCTTAAAACAAGTCAACATAGTATAAAGGTTGACATGAAGCAAAATGCATATTCCTCAAAAAGTAAAAAATAGTGGGTATTTGGACAAGGGTTTTATTAGCAGTTTAGTGTCCAGGAATTCAGATGCTACAGTTGGACATAAAACTTACTACTGGATAAATCCTCCAGGTTCCATAATTTATGTCTTAACATCTCATGAAGTTACAGTGAAAGAGTTGACATATATGGGAAATTTATCAAGTAATCCTGGTACATGGGCACTGGTTCTCTTGGCTGTTTGATAAATTGCCTTATTTTGTCCTGGCACGTGTGTGATCTTGCTTGCAGAGGCATTCCAGTTTGAAAGGGTTGGGACTGCTGCCAAAAGTTATTTGAATATGGAAATCACATGTGTGTTCTTTCAAATAATCCTCAGTGGTAGCATTTTGAGCGTCGTTGGAAGGCAGGGAGTTGCTGCTCCCCTCTCCCTTCTCCTCCTGCAGGGGTTAAAAGAGCTGTGAGCATACTGGATAGAGTGTGGGATCCAGGGGTCAGAGCAGAACAGGCTGAGGGTTGTCTGATTTCCAGAGCTGTTCCCCCAGCTGTGTTATTTGTTCCAGAGTTTACATTTCAATCAAATCATCAGCTTTCTTCTGACAGATGTAGCATGTGGAGAACTGAAGGATTTAAGAGCAATACTAAAGTTGATTGGTCTTCCTCTGTCTGTGTGGAAGCCATAAAATCAAAGCTAGTCTCTGGGTGGAAGAGTTTCACAACAACAGAATTTAAATTTGAGTCAGGTAATTGTGTGACCAACAGATGCAGCCTGAGATTGGGGAGGATTTTAAAAAAAACAAAAGCAGAAACTAAACCAAAACTTGCTTCAGGTCATCAGCTAATGAACTGTAGAAATCTGGAAGAAATGCATTGCTCAGGTGCAGTTTTGCCTCGTTGGCACTTGCTTTGTGGCAGTATTTTGCCTTGAGTTATTTGGCATATCCTGCTAGGTTAGGGGTCCTTGGTTATGGCTGGTTGGTGGGGGAATGGTGACTTCCCTCTAGGGTTCTAATGGGCTGCTCTCAGCTCCTGCAGTCAGCTGGAATTCCTACAACCAGAGCTTTTAGAGCAGAAAAGGAGAGTTCTGGTGGCTCTGGCATCCCTGCATTCTCAGGGCTGTGAAACAACTCAGTGTGTTGCTGCTTGTTCTCTCATTCCAGGAAAGCCAATATTTTCAGTGGACATTCACCCAGATGGGACCAAGTTTGCGACAGGAGGACAAGGTATGGCCTGGGATAGAGGGCAGAGTTTTGGGCTATAATCATGGTCTGGTGCCTTCACAGCACTTTAGTCAGTCTGACCCGTTTAAAAAGACATCCCTTTTATCTCTAAGAAACAGATAATTATGTAAGTCATTAAAATGTATTGAAAAGTGCTGTTGTTCCTGCAGCAGGCAGGGTTGCATGTCCTTATGTGCTCATCCTCTTGGACATCAGCGGGATAGTGGCTGAAATAATTGAGTTGTGGCCAAATTTCTTTCTTATTTGAAGATGAACTGAATGTGCAGTTGGGCTTTTTTGAGTTGCTAAGTAGTAGAGCTATTGAGACAGAAAAATCCAATTATATAAATGGAATAGTTTAAGAAATACATACAAAAATATTATTTAGTTCACAATAGTGAATAATTTTATGTTGGCTACAATAATTGCAATTTAGTATTTGAATATATCTTTTCTCTTCTAAAACACCATTTTATTATAGATAGTTGTCCCTATAGTTGCTATCAGTTATGTACAATATGATTTTTGAACAAGACTGTACAGATTTATTTTTAATAGCTTTTAAGAAAAATAAAGCACTTGTGACTTGGTGTACTTATATCATAATGGCATCTGTATTCAAATGTTTCCAAAGTTCCCACTGCAGTAATACCTACATTTTAGCATCTGCTCTGGAACTGAGATTAATCTGAAAAGCTTTTTTTGCATGTATTTAAAAGGGGGGCTTTTTTTATCTCTTACAGGTCAGGATTCTGGCAAAGTTGTGATCTGGAATATGGCTCCTGTCCTGAAAGAGGAAGATGAAAAGAATGAAAATATTCCCAAGATGCTTTGTCAGATGGACAATCATTTAGGTAACAAAGATAGTTTTTTCTATGAATTTTATCTTTTTTACTCACTATTGGTAATTTGCCAAAGCTTAAGCATTGCATGTATGTAATTGCAAAAATTGTGCTCTCTGCAGTGGTGAAGAATTAACAAAATATTTATACTTTGGCTGTATACTTTTTAAGATATTCAGCAGAAAAGGTTGTTAAAATATGGGGAAATGTGCAGAGAAATACAGGTACCTCTGGAAATCTCCCTATTGGCTTTTTTCACATGTGGCCACAAAGTATTTGGTAGTTTCACGTTCTGAGAAACTTGGGAACTCTAAAGAAAAGGGCAAGAGAAGAAATCAATGTAAAATAAGCATCATATGAAGTATATTGGTTATAGTTCTAAGTTATTCTGGATTTATTGCACATTACATTTGGAATTAGTCCGGGTACCTGAAAGTTGTCCTTTCTTTATTCAAGATAAAGCCTCTTTCCTGCTTTGCCCTCTTAATCCCACCTCGTTTACCAGGAGCAGTTTCCTTCATTAAATGAATATTAATATCTTTCTTCCTTCGAGCTGCTTTTGGTGAAGCTTTCTTAGATAAGGAATAGGGGGTTTTAAGTAAGAAGTTCTTCAACTGCTCCTGAAAGAGAAGTCCCAATTGATTTATCTGAAGAAGGCAGAGCTACTGCTTTGAGTGGAAAAAGCACCCTGAAATCCGAAATGTCTCCAGTTGAGTTGAGCTTGTTGTACCCTCTGTCCCCAGTCCAGAGCCACTTATTCCCCCATTTCCTCTGCCAACCTCCCTTCTCTGTTTCAGCCTGTGTGAACTGCGTGCGATGGTCCAACAATGGAGTTTACTTGGCCTCAGGGGGGGATGACAAGTTGATTATGGTGTGGAAAAGAGCTGCGTAAGCATGGTCCTTTCTTCTGTTTCGTGTTTCATTTCAAGTAGGTTGCTCTGTCCCCTCTCAGCCTTTCCTCCCTGTGTTGGCCTTTTGTAAGCTCAGGGCTTCACCTGCTGCATCAGCAGCCAAAACCTGGGGCAGCACATGGCTGGGGCTGGACGTGTGGCCTCTGTCCCTGGGGCTGGAGGGTGTCTGCCAGGGCAGCCTCTTTCCCCTTGAGGAGCTCAGACATTTGCTTTGTTCTTGAAGAAATCTTCCTGGTGGGACATGAAGAATCACTTGAGATTTTATAATTTTATAGAAATCATACATTTTATTAATTTTTTAATAACTGGGATTACTTGCTCTAGAAAACCCCACATTTTTTCCCCCTTCCCTTGTCATTGTAGGAATAACTGACTATAAAACAGAAGTGCACTGTGAAGCTGAGATGGTTCTGTTGCTAATTGTTTCTATTTTAATTAGGTACATTGGGCCCAGTACTGTGTTTGGTTCTAGTAGCAAACTTACTAATGTGGAGCAGTGGAGGTGTGTGTCGATTCTCAGAAGCCATTCAGGGGGTAAGTGGGAAGGGGCTGAGTGAACATAATTTGCATGTATTTGGAAAAAAATACTGGTTTTCAGTGTTATAGTGTTTTGTTCAAAACATCTGTTTGGTGGCAGGTCTGTAATTCCTTTTAAGAGCAGCAATAAAAATCTAAAAGCAAGTACAGTTTTTAGTCAAATGTGGTTTTCATACAAGTAACTTTGGCAACTGTGTAGTAGAAAACTTAGGTACTAAGAAACTTAGGTTTTGCTGTTCTCTCAAAAAGGAATCTGAATAAAGGAAGATAAACTGCATTTTTATTTAAACAAATTTCCACACTGGCAGTGAATAATCCTCTGGTTGGCAAAGGACAAAGTTTTTGTAAACTAAGGAATGTTCATGTTTATTTAGAAAAAACAAGTGAAGAGCAGTGAAAAAGATGAATAAATGAATAATTTTAAATGCATTTTGCACCTGCTGACTTGAGCTCTGATTAAAATCAAGATGGAAATCACTTTGATCACTCCCCACGTGTTGGAACGAAGGGAGTGTGTTGTAATAGGTCCTGTTACATTTCCATCTGAAACAAGATAAAGTTCTTTGTACAGCCATCAGGACTTCCTACAGTCACTGAACACTGCATTCCCTGCCATGGGTTTTCTTTGATCCCCACTGAACACTGTAAGTTGGAAAGCCTCAGTCCCAACAACTGTTGCTGTGTTCCTTTTTACCTTCCTCTCTGGTGAAATGATAATAGTTTTTAGGGGATAGCAAAATGTCACCATGCAAGTTCTTTTGTAAAAAATGTGTGGATTTTCTTATTACCTTCAATCTCTTACATGGAAATTCCTGTTTTTTCCAATCAGATGTGATGGATGTAGCGTGGTCTCCCCATGATGCCTGGCTGGCATCCTGTAGTGTTGATAACACTGTTGTCATCTGGAATGCCGTCAAATTTCCAGGTGAGAATTCTTACATGGCAGATGGGTGAGTATGTAAAGCTTTGTGGCAAACTCTTCCCTCCCTGGGTGTATTTCACCGACTGGAAATCTCTGTGTGGGGATGGCTGGCTGCTTTCTGGGACCACACACTTGCAATCTGGCAGGTCAGTCCTCCTTCCAGGTTTGGATGGCAGTGAGCAGTGGGTTCCACTCTGCTGTCGGTGACAGCTGCATTCAGGCTGTGCTGCTGATTTTACATGCAAGTCATTATTACCTGTATTTTATTGACGTGCCATTTATTTTAAGCTGCCTTCCAATACTGATACCAGAGTTTCTAGACTTTGAAGCTGGCTGTGTTACCCTCAGCCTCTCCTCCCACAGGCTGATAAGCAAGAGAGCGACTTAAAGGAGATTACCAGGTCTGCCAGGCTGGTGTGTCTGTTGAGTCTAAACTTAGTTCACATTTGCTGCACAAAGCTGAATTGGTTGTGATGCTCTTTGGGTGTGGAGGAAAGAGTGAATGTTTAACTGAAGTTGCAGTTAAAGTGCTGCTTTCCACAGCTTCAGAGTGTTGTGCTGAATTGCCTGGGCTTTGTCGGTCTTTCTGCTCTGGTCTATCTTTTAATAAAGAGTTTTGCACCCCTTATTCTGTCCAGAGTTCTCTTTCCCATTTTTTATATCAGTGTTAACTGAAATACAGGTTCCAGTTTGGTTGGTTGTACAATAAAAGGAAGTTATATTTAATATGCTTTTTCAAAAAGATCTTATAAATCTTCTCAACAGTCTGTCTGTCCTAAAGGAGATTTCACCAACTACTCTCTCTTCTCAATTGTTGTGTTCACAGAAATTCTGGCCACTCTAAAGGGGCATTCTGGCTTGGTGAAAGGGCTGACCTGGGATCCCGTGGGGAAATACATCGCCTCGCAGGCTGACGATCGCAGCCTGAAGGTGTGGCGGACCATGGACTGGCAGCTGGAAACCAGCATCACAAAGCCCTTTGATGAGGTACTTCAGAATGCAGGACTAGTCCAAGTGAATCCCTTCAGGAGAGAACCATTCTGCACAAACATGAACTAATGTAATGGTGCTGAATCAAATGAAGCTCTCAGATGGCAGGTTCAAAAGGGGGCAAAAAGAGCTACTCTGTCACACAAAATGGGATTGACTGGAGGCTGTCATTGCCATTGCATATTGGGGATGCCAAAGATTGCATGGGTTACATAAACAATTAGGTAAATTTCTGAAAATATAGAGGTTATTCCAAGGAAGTATTGGCACACTGATTACAATAGTCTTACATTCTTCCCTGTGCATCTTCTGTTGGCCCACAGAAATGGGGTAAGTACTTAGGAGGGATCTTTGGTCTGGCATCATAGGGCTGTTATTTGATCAAGAGATCACATTTCTGGGAACAAAATCTGGTGCTTAGTGAGTGGAGTGGTTAGCAGTGATCTTATGGTATCGTGATTAGTGCAATTGCTCCTTGTAATAGACTGTAACTGCCTAAATTCACGTGTGAGCTGGTGTGGCAGGCTGCAGTCTCATCATTAGCAGTCGCTGGGCTGCAGCCCTGCCACCAGCTAGGACTGCTGTAAATACTGAGGGAACAGTGTGCAAAAAGATGCAACATTTTAATTTCCTTCAAAAAGGTGCTGAGTTCCTTTTCCCCCCCTTTTGATAGAGCTTCTTAAGTTACACTGCATCACCTGTGTACACATGGCCAAGTGATAAGAATTGTGTGTAAGGTCATTTATGTTCACAAAAAACCCTTACTTTGTAATCATATTCCCTAAATCTAAAATTTAAATACTTTGTATTAAAACCCCTGTGTTTGCCAAACACTTTGAAATCTCTAGTATGTTTTTTTGTCAGTGTGGAGGGACAACCCACGTGTTGCGTCTTAGCTGGTCGCCTGATGGTCACTACCTTGTTTCTGCTCATGCCATGAATAACTCTGGACCCACTGCTCAGATCATCGAGAGGGATGGATGGAAAACCAACATGGATTTTGTAGGGCATCGCAAGGCAGTAACTGTAGTGGTGAGTGAGGGTAATTTACCCCGAAGTAAAACTCTTGATATGTGCTTTTTGATAACTTTATGTATAAATGGGACAAGAGGTGAAGATGGGCACCAAGATTAGTGAAGCAGATGCATGGTGGTGATTAAAAAATGTCAGCTTTGCATGTTGGAGGCAATCAGCTTGCTTGTGTGATAGGAGA
Source organism: Campylorhamphus procurvoides (assembly GCA_013396655.1). Taxonomy (NCBI): domain Eukaryota; kingdom Metazoa; phylum Chordata; class Aves; order Passeriformes; family Dendrocolaptidae; genus Campylorhamphus; species Campylorhamphus procurvoides. The sequence goes on along the minus strand of WBMV01016874.1, from coordinate 22,105 downwards.
ACTGGGTGTAGATGAACAAGACCAGGGGCAGTAGGGGGTCATGTTAGGAGTGCCAGACACTGGCTTTGTTAGCTGCTCAGGGACTTGATTGAAGTGATTTGGGTTTCTAGTGGGTTCCTGATCCCTAGTAAAATTATTTGCCATTCCTGTTAAGGCATTCAGAAAGCCCCTTTAGAAAACCTCTGCAGCTTTTGCCACTGTGCTTATAGAGTCTTCAGGACTTCGTTTCTATGAAATGTTTCTTTTTACTCTTAAGTGGAAAATTTGCTTTGAAAGCAGATCTCCTGCTAAAATGTAATTACTGTAATAAAACTTGGGCATCTCATTTGTTTAGAAATTCAATCCAAAAATCTTCAAAAAGAAACAAAAGAATGGGAGCTCCACCAAGTCAAGCTGTCCCTACTGCTGTTGTGCTGTTGGTAGTAAAGATCGATCTCTTTCTGTCTGGGTAAGTGGTCTCTCTGCTGCTTTGAACTCAAGTGGTCATTTGGATAACACAGGGGTCCAGCAAAAAGTACAGCATCAGGCCTGGTATTGAGGTTCATCTTCAGGCTTTCTTGTTTCTGTTGTTGCAGGTTTAGCTGGGGGGGAAGGAAGTGGATTGGGATTAATTAATTTCTCTAAAGCCAAGAGCAGTTGGGAGCCAGTGGCAGGCCCTGGGAAGGGGGAGGAACTGTTAAGGGACATAATGTGTTACCACAGTTTACAAATTCAGCCCTATTTCCTTCCTGTATCTTTTACTTCTGACTTTGCAAAGGAAAGGAATGTGAAAGTGAATGAGCTTTCTAAGTGTACTTTGAAGTTTTTGACATCTAGTTTGGGTTTTACTTTAAAATCTACACTAAAATTGTTATTCTGGCTAAGACAAGCAGCTCTTCTCACATTTATAAATGCAAGGCGCATTGTTTGGCAACTGCAAAATACAGGGAATAAATTTAACTGATTTGTAAAGCTTTGTGATGAGAACATGTGCCAGAACACACCAATTGCTAACTGCAATCTACTATTTATAGATTCCAGTGTGATATTTATCCATCAATCGCTGGATGCACTAAATCTGTTTCTGGCAGTGCTACTGGTGCATACCCATATCAGAGTATCACTCGGTGTATTTTACTGTCTATTTATACTATAAAGATTTCATTTAGCGTGGCTGTTGAGGTTGTAGTAGGTATTAGAGATGCAAAGTTACAGGCCATCTTTGCCCTGAAGAGCTTAATAGATATGTATAGAGCACAGACCTATGGAAGCATAAATATCTACTGAGGGTGACAGCTACTGCATCTGAGAACCTGTGGGCACAACACTCCCTCTACCACACTGGCCCCTCTGCCTTTGTTTCAGTTGTACTGTACACTACAGATATTAAATCCACTGGTTTAACATTAAAGAGCTTAGAATTCCTGATTTAGAACAGGTTACTGGGAATTTTCATATTCAGTTTTTTATTACAAAGCTGATTGATAAGTGCAGAAGAATCCTCTTTAAGAATAGTGAGTCAAACTCCCTTTGCTCTTCATAGGCTTCACTTTTTTAGACAAGGAGAGTGAGTGAAGACATGGAAACCTAATCTGTTTTCTGTCTTCCTCTTGTGCTGGCAGTTTGCAACACCCTTATGTCAGTACAGCTTAGAATAGGAGCTCCTTTTTGCATCTGTGGAATTGCTTTTTGAGTGGTGGAGAGTGTTGTGTGGCTGTGATGTAAAGGCAAAGTTGATTAAGAAATTCAGTCTGGTTTCAGAAAGGAGGGTTGAATGTCAGCTATTCCTCTCCAGAGCTTTTCTGTCCCAGCAGTGGAATGGGTGACTTGGTGCTTCAGAGACACCACCAGGCTGGCAGCTGCCTCCTGTCTGCATCTTGTTTGGTGGATATTGCTGGGCTCTGGGAGACTGTTAATGAGGTAATATCTGTGCTTTGTAGAAATTCTGGATTTCTGAGTGTTGTTTCTTGGTTTTCTTTAAGCTCACATGTCTGAAGCGACCTTTAGTTGTCATACATGAGCTGTTTGACAAGTCAATCATGGACATCTCCTGGTAAGTTGATTTCTGCTGTCTGTTCAGTGAAAGTGTTGCCATCAGCTTTAGATGTTTTCCATCATTAGCTGGAAATTCCTTAAAACAATACAGATTGTGATGGTTGGAACACAAGTAAGTGGTTATTGAAGGTTTTGGATCTGCTGCAGTATCTTTGGTAGTAACGTTAGTAGTCAGCATGTGATCACTTGACATTATGTAACATTAAACCTGAATAAAAACTAAAGTATTTAGAACATGACACAGTAAAATACCTGTGGAATGAGTTCCTACTTGTTACAATTCTGTGGCATTTTTTACTGGAATATGTATTTTGTAACATGACGAGGTGGACTGGGGGAATTTGATGTGCATTACATCTGTGAAAAGTTGGTTAGACAGTCCACTTTGCCATCAGTCTACTGTCCAAGCCATGTTTTCCCCTGTCTGCAGTGAGTGGTACTCTCTCCTCTCCTGTTTCTTCCTAAGGCCTGGTCATAAAAATGCAGAAGTTAACAGTTCTTCATTTACTGCAAGGCTTAAATAATGAGGGAAAAAAACTCATGAGACCACTCAGTAAATGGCACTTAAAAAATACTCCACACCTGCATATCAGGTGATTTAGAGAGGTAAGGGTTAAGAAAAGATGTTAATATTTTTTTCCTGATAGCCACACAACTGATAACATAGGCTGTCTTAATTCTGTCACTTCCTGACTTCTGAAATTCTGCCTTAATAGTTGTAACAGCCTTGGTGGGTTTGTGCTGTGAATTTTAAAGCTTACAGTTGTATAACTCCCTGGTCTCTGTGTGCCATGTGGATTTTGCCATGGAGCTCAGTGAACCATGATCAACACTTTTCAAAACCAAAACATTTTTCTTTCATTAGCAGATGAAGGCTAGAAAGTCAGCAAGTGGAGTGTTTCATGAGAAGTGCTGCTATTGTTGTAGTACAATGGCCTTTGAAAAGTTTTGTTTTCCTGTAGTGTTTTTTATTTCTCCATCTGCAATTTGCACATTTTTCATGGCATGAAGTCATTGGGAGTAATAGCTGGTTAATATTTTGCAATTTCTGAGGAAATGGTTGTGTGGCATATTTGAGAGACAAAAGATCATCAGGAAGCTTGATATTTTATATCCTGTTTACAAATTGAAATGGGTGGCTAAAATGTCAATAATGTGGAATGTTCCCAGAAACGTGCTCCATTCTGAAAACAGACTGAGTAAATTCGGGGATATCTGATACTGTTACATTGTTATATCTGTTTCATTTCTATTTTAGAGTTCTAGGCTTGGATCCATCACCATAATATCTGCAAATGGTTATGTTTTCACAGAACAATTGCTTGGTTCCAGGGGTCAGTGGGAGCTCAGCAATTTTGTCTGCTAAGCAAGCAGAAAACTCTCAACAAGATTTTTCCATTTGCTAACTGGGAGTGCTGTTGGTTTGCCCAGTCCCTGGTTCTGAGGCTGATTCTGGGGATGTGATGCTGTCAGGGCAGCAGCCACACCAAAATAGATGTTTTCAAATGCCTATAGCCATGATGCATGTAATATATTTTTAAGCCTTGCTGCAGTAACTTGGATAGGACTTCTGAGTTCTGCCAGCTTTCCTTTCCTCTTCCCTTCTCTGTAACAATTCATCTGTGTTGCTCTCTGTGAGCTCTGGAATTGGAAGTGTCTGGGTCAGGAGTCAAAATTCATCAGACGCTTTTTCAAATGTGCAATAATGGGTTATATATGCAAGATTATAGTTCTATTAAGACTAAAATGTATGGTTTCTCCTCTCCCTTGTTGCTGAGAAAACCTATTGAGACCTCCAGAAGAGGGTTGCAGTACATCCCCACAGAGAAGAACAAGTGCAGTTTGTTTAAAAACCCAAGTAATGAACAATAACAAAATCAAACATATGTTTTTGCCTAGTATGGAGACTTTTGGACTGTGCAGATGTTCAGTTTGGTTTCTTTTTACTGCTGTGGCTTCAGATAATGCTGATGGAGAAGGGGCATTTGCCAACATATAGGGCTTCTCTCTTAAGAGTGTCGTCCTTTCTCCTTCCTATCTTGTTTATTTGGATTGTAGGGTCCTTACAAGAATGGACTGTTACTTGTTGCATGATGAATTTCCATCTTCCGTGGGCCTGAAACAGCAGTTTATAGGGCCTTAAAAGATTGCTTATCTGCTGAGGACCCCTTTCTTCACCTACTTCTATTAGCACAAAAATTTCATACATCTTCTGAAGTTTGTGATTTTCTCTTGTTGTTCTTGTGAACACTATTCTGGTCTACCCCTTCAGAGAGGTTCTCATGGTGCTGATTGTGCCTGGGTAGGTGTATTTCTGCAGTGCCACCCTCCTGTGTGCAGTCTGCAAAGGGCTGTTGGCACACAGGCTCCTGCTGCCTGTCATCCCATTCCCTGCTGCCCCACTGCTTCAGTTCCATCCGTCAGCGCTGTGAGAATAAATGCTGTGATAACATTTTTATGGAGCAATTTGTCATTCTGCTTCTTTGCATCAATGAAAGAGGCTGCAAACAAAGTTGGACCTTTTATTTCCTTCAGGACCCTTAATGGACTTGGTATCCTGGTGTGTTCCATGGATGGATCTGTGGCATTTTTGGACTTTTCCCAGGATGAACTTGGGGATCCACTCAGCGAGGAGGAAAAGGTACAGTAAGCACTCAGAATCTGTGACCATATTTAAGGGATGTATTGATTCAATTACAATACTGGACTATTTATAGAAGTCTATAGTGACTGATTTCCCTGTTACAGAAGATATGTTCTTGTGTGCTTTACAAATTACTTAAAAAGAGTAGTCAAGAAATGAATTTGTCATATTAGTTTCTGTTTTGGAAAGAAAGTATTTAGAAAACATCCACTTGCTTACACATCATTATACATTTGAAGTAATTATTTGGCCAAGGAAACAAGGAGTGGGTGCTTCAAAACACTTTAAAATTGCTCTTTGACTTGGATATATGTGAGTCTTTTAAAACTGTTTGCTGTTTTTCCTCTCATCGCTATTAGGAACTAGAGCTTTGAATTCTGATTATTTTACATATCAATTTAGTGTTAGTTGGAAACACAAAGAAAGAAAAAAAACCCGGGTGTGTAAGTGATACAGAGGGCAGTTGCATTTTATGGATTCCATTAGATTTGTGTGATTGCACTGTATTACAATCAGTGATGCCACCACAGCAGTTGTAGCCACTGACACCTGTAACACCCACAGAGCAACATCCACCAGTCCACCTATGGGAAAAGCCTGGCGATAATGACTGAGGCTCAGCTGTCCACCACCATTATTGAGAACCCCGAGATGCTCAAGTACCAGCAGAGGCAGCAGCAGCAGCAGCAGGGGGATCCCAAGAACGCCTCCATCCGGGAGGGCTCCGGGAACGCGGCGGCTCCCAAAGTGGCCAGCATGGTTAATGGGGAGAGCCTGGAGGACATCAGGAAGGTAGGTGCTCCTGGGGGGTCAGGTACTAAGCCCGTAAATACCAAACTGCTCATGGCAGAACCAGTTTCTGTGGCCTTATTTGTGGTGAACAGCACCTGGAAATGGTCCAGCTGACCCAGTTAGTGGGTCAGTTACTGGGACTTGTTGAAAAGTTAGAATACTTTTAAGCAGAAATAAGACTATGTGGGAAAAGGCTCATGGATGTTTCTGTGATGGGTGTGAAATTCTTGATGTGCAGGAAAAAACCCCAAAAGTTATAGGGAAACTGTAGAGCTGTGCTTCAGTTTCTCAGTGACAGAGGTTGAAAGCTTTATCTAATTCTCTCCTAAACATAAAACATGAGTTCTAATGATAGGCACAGATGAGAATGCTTTGGACTTGACTCTCTAGTGTGGAGAGCAGATCACATTCTCCACAAAGGCCTTTTCTACAGATGGATAGATTGAAGACTGAAGTTGTGTGTGTTTAAATTAATGTATATTATGGTGCAGGCTGAGACAAGTAATCACAATTCTGTTGTGCTTTTAACTATATAAGCTTCTACTAATGGCCAAAAAGTTACAGTGTTAAAATACACTTGTATTAATAAAAATGTAGATTGACTGTGCAATAATAACTTAGTTCAGAGATGATACAGGAGAAAGTCTTTGTTAACAGATTTTTAATTGAGGCACATCTTCTACTGTACCTATTCTTGCTTGTTGGAAAAAAACATAAAACAAGCATTTCCCATTTATGAGAAATGACAATGAAATGTATTTCCCAACAGAATCTCTTAAAAAAACAAGTGGAAACCCGAACAGCCGATGGGCGGAGGAGGATCACACCTCTCTGCATAGCTCAGCTGGACACTGGGTATGTTGGGAAGGCATCTTTAAAACCCTTTACCTTTTTATCTTTTTTTTTCTCTTGTTCCGTGATGCAAACTTCGAATTTTGACTTACGGCATCATAAAGCACTTGTTGGAAACAAGTGAGTGAAATACAAGTTCAACCTGTGTTCTCTGAGCCATAAGGTCTCACTTCTACCCGATAAGGCTAATTTTTACCTACCATTCTGGATGAACAATGCTCAATGTATTGTAGATTCATATCTATATTAGTACTGGCTTTAATGTCTTTTGGATATGAGAAACAACTCTGCAAATCTAAGTATTGGTGCTTTATTTAGGTTATAGGTGCATATCCACATGGAAAAAGAAAAAATGGAATAAATACTTCAGTTAAAATGACTATTTTTCAATTATTTTGGAAGTGTTTTTGAGAAATATATTTGTTGTTTGTCTTTTTGCTTAGGGATTTTTCTACAGCATTTTTCAATAGCATCCCAATCTCTGGAACTCTGTCTGGCTCAATGATGTCTTCTCAAAGTAACCAGCAACTCATGTCACTAGATTCTAATGCAGCAAACTCCCTTAATACTTCAAAGCCTTCTGTGGAGCCAACAGCAGCCAGTATAAAACCAACAGATGATGCAGCCAATAAGGATGGGTCAGTATTTGCAGTTTGGTTTTTCACTTACATGAGTCTGGTTAGTTTTTAGTTCTTGTTTACAGTTCTGTAACCAAGAAATTATTAAAGCAGTTTCCTTACTGTGAAACTCCAGGAATCAAACCTTCCTGAAAACATTGAGATTTTATTAGTATTTGCTTAGTTTAAATAGTGATAAAATAGGACTGAGTAAACCCATATGCATAGTTCTGGCAATGAACTTCAGTGCAATGAGGTATGCAGTGATTGCCAATGCTTTAACAAAATTACTTGCTTAGGGATTGTTGGCTTGCTATTAGTAAATAATAGAAGGTTTTCCAGTACTGGAAGTAATGAAGCCTGTTTTACATCACATCCTGTCCTGCCCTCTCTGTGAACATGGTGGCCCTTCTTTCCTGTGTAACAACCCCATCAGAGCACAGTGACATCAACTGGCCAGTGCACATGTGCTGGTTGGCCAGTATGTCCTTCAAATTAATAGTGGGACAAGGAAATTTTGCTTGCTTTTCCCTCAGTGGTAGCCCTGACTTGGTTTCTTCTCCTCAGAGTGTTTTTATAGCATTTCTAACAGCCCAAATGTCATTGGAACCTCTGCTTACCCATGAAACTCAGTTGAAATTGGCCTCAGATTAAAAAATGAGTGGGTAGACTATGAGAAATTGTTGACAGATGAAACTGTTTAGTCTCCTTTTCTTTGAAAATTGTACTTCTAGCAGCTTTTTAATACAAACATCAGTTATTTTAGAGTTATTCTTTCTTTCAATTCATTCTCTGAATGAATTGAAAAATCTCTAAAGTAAACAGCTATTCAAATAACAGATCCCTGGAATGCTTTAGTGTGGGGAAAACACATTCCTTTGCTTCAGAGTTATGCTTGGAAAGGCCTAACAATCAGTTTGGATTCTTGAACAACAAAGTCTAAACCTGTCATGAATTGTTTCAGCCCAAATTGTTTGATTGATAAATAGTGGAATGTAATATTGTAATGGAAAGGATTCTCTAACCTGAACAAGGGGTAAAAGTTGGAACCCCAGTGACCATTTAAAACAGTGATCCTTCTCTTTTGGTACATAAGTACCAGCTGAAAGTACTGCTTCATTCCTGAATTAAAAATACAAAATGAATGAATTAGGGTGTTTTAATCTAGGTATGTGGCTACATGAAGCTCTGAGGTGTATCATGGACAGCTTGTGAGAGTAGGCAAAGCTTGCAAGGGACTGCTGCATGAAGGGGTGGGAAAAGCATATTCTAACTCATGATGTACTTGAGTGAAAGGTTCTCAGCGTGGTTTCAGCCAGAGCAGTGAGTGCTAGCTAGCTGTTAGGAGCAATGCAGGTTACCAGGACTAAGTTTCTTTCAATCCTTCTTTTTCTGTCTCTTTTATTGACAGTGTAAATGCTACCTCTGCCTCAACTGCTCCTCCTGCATCGTCTTCCTCTGTGCTGACAACTCCATCCAAGATTGAGCCTATGAAAGCATTTGATTCTCGATTCACAGAACGATCCAAAGCCACCTCAGGGACTGCTGTTGTAACAAACACCAATCAGACTGTTGTGGACAGGTAAGACAGCCTGGGCAGGGGCAAGACAGGAATTGTCTCAGGTCTCTTCCACTATTGAAAGGAAAAAGCTGCAAATAGGTAAATTCCGTGCTGACATTATCCCTTTGTACATTTGTCCCTGGCATTCTGGTGCCAAGCAGATTCTTCAAAATATTCCAAGTTCAAGCTGCTGTTGCAGGAGGCTGTGTGTGTGCACGTTCCTCCCCGTGTGGCTGCGTGCAGCTGTGCTCCTCAGGAGACAAAACCAGCCCAAAATAGCCAGCCTGCATCTCTGCACAAGAGATTTACTTCAAGATAAATTACCACACGTGTCAGCAGACAGCCTATCATCATCAGAGCTGCACTTGGGTTTCAGTTTTGTGGTCCGAAGGCGTGTAGAGAAGATGCTTTGATTTTAAGGGGTTTTGGCTCTGGATCCGCGTGATTAAAAGAAAAAAAAAAGCCTTTGGTTTTGTCACACAGTGTGTTATGGCATAAGTACTTCTTCACCAAAACTAATAGAAAAATAGCAAGCTTGAGAAAGAAGTATCTAGTTCCCCAACTTATTATCAATAAAACATATTTTATACATCAGTATTTTTATGTCAGAAGGTTTAGCCATGTGATGCAGAAGAAAGATGCATTAAATTATATCTGTTGGGGATGGACAACAAAATGACAAAGGAAGTTCTGTATGAGTAAGTAGAAAGTGTAATGTCTTGCAGAGGAAAAGATGAGCTACTCTAGCATCTCAGTGCTGAATTATTTGTATCAGCTCAGGGAAGGAGATCTGATTGTAACTGGAACTGAATGCTGAAATAAAGCTGCTCTTTGCAGCTTTTCCTATGGCTAACTGCTAGTGGAATTAATTTTTTTTAAAGGGGAGCGTATGTCTGCTCAGCATGCACATATATTGCACATTGTACCTTTGGAGAGGATTTCCAAGCCTCTTCGGCTTCTCCCTCCTGCCTTTGTGCATTTTGAAATACACTCGAACAGGGCTAAGAATGTGTTTCCTTATCTATAAGAATGCCGTATGTAGGATATGTGGCAGCTTTTGGAATCAGCTCTTACAAAACATGAAATTTTTCTTTTTTTCTTTTACAGACTGAAGGATCAGAATTTAATTAAAGACAGTAAGCCCAAGGATATTCTGGAGAGCAGCAGTGACAGTGAAGAGAAGATCCCAGCTGTTAAACCACTCAGTGTGCCCAAGCGGAAACTGGAACTCGAGGGAGAAACAGTAGAAAAGAAGAAAAAAGGAAGGCCTCGGAAAGACTCCAGACTTGTCCCAGTAACTTTAACTGTTCAGGTGACATAAACAGGGTTCATTGTGGCTTTCAATCTTCCTTTGATAAAGTTAGCCCTGTGTTGACTTGTTCCATCAACTCAGAGAAACACAAGTAGTGTCAGTCCCTCAGAGTTTTTAGCCATCCCTCTCCCATGCCTTTAAGCTTGTTCCTTTTAGAACTGAAGATCAGAAAAAGCAGATGCACATGGTGTGGCAAATGTGTCTATCTTTTTTATAAATATACCACTTATTTTTATATAAATATACTACTTACTAAATAGCACCAGCAAGCCAAGTAGGGATTGCCTGCCAAATGACTGTATAGAATAAAATGAAGTGCCATCAGGTTTTGGTGGGGTATGATGGATGGAGAGTGGCCCAGGCACAAGAAAGTGACTTGGATATGATGATTTAAATGGTTATCAATTTCTTCAGAACCCAGAAGTGGTTGCATTAGAGTTTCCATCATTTTATGGCATATAGATACCTCTGTTTTCAGGATCTAGAGCTTAGATTTTCCATATAATATGCCAGAATTTCAATGAATTAGTTGCAGCTGAAAATAGGGGAGGGTTCAGAAAAAAAGAACACTTCAAGTTTGTTTTGTTTTTTTAATTCTTAGAAGCTATTAAAAAAAAAACTAGTTAGACTAATATATGCAATTGGTGTTACTTGGAATTTTATAAAAATCCCCTTTCAAACCAATCTATACGATGGAATATCTTTGGTTTATTTTTTTTTAATAGAAAAAATTAACCACTTTGCACTTTGTGTTCCAGTCCTCAGCTGCACTGGCCTCTGAGAAGGATGCTGCTTGCATCTCTGCACCAGCATTAGCACTTAAACTGCCAACCCCAATCCCACAGAAATCGTTTACTTTGCAAGTAAGTGGACTGTAAGGAAAAGAGCTTAATACCTTAAAAACAAACAAAAACTGCTTTTTTGAAGTATTCTGAGGTTATTCAGATACTGTTATAGGTTAATGTTTGAGTGTGCGTATTTGTTCAGGCAAGCAAGCCAGTGGTTTACTTCAGCTTCTAAGAATATGAGTCAAGTTAAGTGCAAATCAGCTAAAAATAGGGCACTTGTGAACTACCTAAACTTGAAAGAGGGATGAATTCCTCTGGTTCATCAGTCCCTCCTCAGGCAGGAGTGTGGTGGGAGCAGCTGCTGTGCTGTTATTGCAGAGCTGTTGGTAGCACACCGCTGAAGAATTAACCCAGGGATTTTCTCAGGGCTCTCTGGAGCTGCTCTGCATCTGAAGAGACTGGCAAAGAGTATTGCTTTAGGTATCTGTGGAGTAACTTGTCTGCATGTTTAGGCTGCAGTAGTCTGGTTCCAGCTGCAAGACTGTGGGGAGACTGGGCACATAGAGACTTGATCTGGGGCCCATAATTAGGAAGCACAGACAGACTGGCACAACCTTTCCTTAGGCTTGTGCTTCAAATACAAAGAAATTATTTGTGTTTTAGGCAAGACTGATATTTAGGGATCTGCTTCTTTTCAAGTGCCACAATATACTTTGAAGCCACATTAAAGAGAGGATGCAATACTTGACTCTGTTCTTAAAGACAGCATTGTCTTGGATCTAATAGTTGCTGCTTTTTTGAGCAGGTTTTCTCCTCTTCCAAAAATGATTTTATTTTTTTGTATTTCAGGTAAGTTCAGATCCATCAATGTACCTTGAGGTGGAGAATGAAATGACCACAGTGGGAGGTTCAAAGTTGAGCAGGTTAAAGTGTAATCGGGAAGGGAAGGAATGGGAGACAGTCCTCACCAGTCGGATCCTCGCTGCAGCAGGAAGCTGGTAAGAGAGGGTGCCTTGGAAGGAGGAGGGTCCTGAAGACCAGAAAACACATTTAGGCGTGCAAAAGTACATTTACAGAAAGTTAATTACACCTAAACCCACATATTTGCAAATAAGTAGAGACTTTAAAGGTAATTTTTCTGCTTATTTAGAAAAGTTGATTAAGTGGGTCCCTTCTGTTAGGGACTTTTGTGATTCTTTGTGCTTGGCTCAAGATGTTCTATTGCTCTTCCAGCTACCTTGGTTTAATTAATTCAAACTCTTCATCCAGTCACTCCTCTGGAGTGTTTTATAGGGATTCTGATGCATCTCTCTTGACTATTGCCATTTGCTGGTTTTATCACACACACCTACCCTCTTATTTTCACAGTTTTTCATCGTAAATATTTGTGGGTAAAAGTGTGCACTACTCTTTGTCTCAAGATCAGTTTTGCTTCAAGTAATAGCTCGATATAGTCTCAAAATATCACAAATTCTCATTAGCCACTTACAACAGTTTTCCTGTATATTTATATTTCTTCTTTAAATTTCTTCATTAAAGTTGACTAAATCATGGTAGGTGACAGTTATTCAAGTGCTAAAGGATGTTTTGTGATGTGGGAGTATTTTTCTAATTTCTTTTGCTATTTTTTCCCTTTATTTTCCTCAGTTTTGCTTAGAGAAAACCTCAGAGTTTAAATTAAAAGCATATTTCTAAAGCCTGAGCCATGTCCAGGTCTGAGAAAGAAGCAGCAGATTTTAAAGCTAAATATCAAGTACATGCCTGAAGAAGAGCTTGTGTATACCCAAAAGCTTTACTGCTGTTTCCAACTATGCTCCTTGGTCTAATAAAAGATATTATCTTTGCCTGCAAACTTTCTCTTGCCCATCTCCTTTGACCCTCATAGTCATTATCAAATTAAGGAAGCTGGGAATGCATAGATATCTAGATAGATGGATAGGTATAATCTGTCTGGTTTATGACCTTTCCTTTTGGTACCCAGGGTATTTTTTAAAGCTGTAATAGTTCCTTTTTGGGGAATTAACCCAAGCTTAAGGATTCAGTCTGGTTTTATGCTACTTGCACTTGAATGGACATGTCTCTTTTTGATGTTTATTTTTTCAGCGAGATTGTAACTGTGGCCTGTGAGAAACGAACATTGTCAGTGTTCTCAGCGTGTGGGCGTCGCCTCCTTCCCCCTATCATACTGAACACCCCCATCTCCACCCTGCACTGCACAGGTTCCTGCATCATGGCTCTCACCACTGCTGCTACGCTCTCTGTTTGGTAAGTGCAGCACCTGGCTCAGCCCAGTTTTATAGGTACATTGATACATGTTTCTATAGGTAACTGTTCAGCTGTGTCAGTGCACTGCCATTGAAAACGGGGCTTAAACCACATTGAGTCTGAGCACAAGTCCACTTTTGGGTAGAACAGAAAGAATTAAGCAGGCAGGACTTGAATCCTGTTTCTTCTCTGTTCTAGGACAGTCCATAATGTTGAATGTGGCTCCAGAAGTAAAACAAGGGGCATGTTGATCAGCTAGGAGTAATTATTAAACAGCCTCCCTCGGGTAGACTTGCCATGCATGTGGAATGGACTGGGGGAAGAAAGGAGAAATATGGTGCTTGCATCTTCCATCACACTTAACCAATACAGTACATGAGTTTCAGAGTTAGAAGTACTCCAGCCATCCTCAAGATGCCAAGATAAAAACAGCAGTAACTCGTTTACAGCAGTTGAGTTCAATCTCATACAAGTCAGAGCTCCTAAAGGAATTCCTGTGTTTGCTTAGCTGTAATGAGGTTTCCTGATAAAGAGCCATAAAAGTTGTTCTCTGTTATTGGATTCTGTCTCACAGTAACAGGTTTGAGTTTGCCAAAATAATTCTCTCAAAGCAGTGAGGAAAATGTCAACACACAAACCCCCAAACTAACTCCCCAAACCCCCTGCTTTGTCATGAATAGTGAAGTGCATTATTTCAATGACTTTGGCATTTTCAGTTGTTTGTAAACTGCAGCCTTGTCCTTTTGTCTCTTTCAGGGATGTCCACAAACAGACAGCCATTGTTAGAGATGAATCTCTGCAAACAATATTTTCAGGTAATAAAAGGGGTCACTTATTTACTGACCTTTGAGCCCACCTGTACTATTTAGGGCCATTTATAATTATGCTGAAATTCTGTGAAACCTGAAAAGCCTAAACAAATCATTTCCCTTAATTATGGTGTAATAAAGGGAAGTTATTGGCAATGTTGAAATACTATAGAAATACCAGCAAGTAGTAAATTCTGTAGCTTATATTCTGACTTCCTTCTGCATATAAAAATTGAGTGTTGTGACAATCACAAAATAAATATTTAATGTAAGTCTGCTATTATAGCAATTTCTCTGCACAACTTGCATGTTTGTTGTGTTAATGATGAAGAGCAACTGATTATCTTCCGATTTGTTACTTAAAAATCTTCAGTTTCTATCACTGCCAGTATCTGGTACAATATAAATTATCAAAACAGCAGTGTCTCAGCATATTGGCTTCTGTTGGAGCTTTAATCCATGCAGTACTAACCAAAACTACCTAGAGCAGCAGTTGTATTAGCAGTTTGCAAGTGTCTTCATTAGAAGTTACACAAGCCCTGGGCCTGGGATATGCTGGGCTTTGGGATTCTAACTTAATGGTAAAAAGAAAGCTAAAGCTTCTTGGGTGACAGAAGACTTGGCTGAATTGCTGAAGACTTTCCCTAGAAAAGGGGAATGTTTCTGATTAATCCCACATTCTGTATAAATTGCAGCATCAAGAGGGATAACGTATTTTGCAAAATGGATGTTAATGCTGCTGCACTGAGACTGGTGCTTATCATCATCATCCTGTGTCTCAACCTTCCTATCAGTGCTTGAGAACAACAGTGAACCTTTTTGTGTTGGTTGCTGTGGCTGATAACTAACTGTGGGTACCATTTTTTGCCATTGTGAGTGTTAGGCAAGGCTTCAAAAGAAACACTTTGGTGTGATTTGACTTGTAGGAAGTGATGCAACTGTCTCTCAGATCTTGCTGACTCAGCATGGAATACCTGTAATGAGCATGTCTGATGGAAAGGCATACTGTTTTAATCCTTCTCTTTCTACATGGTAAGTCATATGTTATTTCCTGCTTTTGCAGCTTAGAGGAACTGATGTCAGTTCTGAATTTTTGTTTCACTCCAGATTTTGGAGGTTGGTCAGAGCAGGATCCCATCACTCCTTAATATTTTTTTGTATCTGATGACCAGTCATGTTTTGAAGAGAGTTCCTTGTCTCCCAGATGTAAAGGTTTAATGAAGATAGTAATCAAGTAGGGGAGTAGGGAAGAAATGGTTATATCTTAGAGAATTCCTGTGGAAGTGTCATTACTGGTGTCCTGAACACAGGCAAAGGCTACACAAGAGCCTTGTGTCTTTTTGGGAATCAGACAATCCTTCCCCATGGAAAGGCGTAAGTTCCTATGAAAAATTTCCATGGTTAAATTATTTACAGTGTCTTTTCCAAACAGGCTCTTTGTTGTCTTTCTAAGAGGAAAAAAACATGTTGCAGTCTTATTATAATTGTTGTAATTAATGTAATGAGCATGCTTATGAAAGGGCTTATTGTTTTAACTCCTCCTTAGAATAATTGCTGTTATTCAACTACTTGATGTGAATCCTCTGGGAAAGAAAAAAACACCTTTTTTTGTTCTTTATATGAACTGAGTGAGGAGCAGAAGACAGGCTCTCAGCCATAATTCTGCTGTTATTTCTTAATTTGTGCCACAGCTTGGGAAATATGTAAAAGAGCAATCCCTCTAGTCATCATGCAAATTTAAACACGGTAAAGCAGCAAAGGGTGTTTTAAATGTTTGTGCCATTTTACATCTGTGCTGTCTGAAGGGCTAAACTTAGCCTTGGATTGAGCCACTCTTTGCCCTGGCATCTCAGGGCAGTGAAGATGATATCCTTGATTAGGTGTGGAAATGGCAGCTGTAGTGTCAGCCCCCTCCATGGGAAGGACTGTCAACATGTGTGTCTGCTGGGTGGGGACACCTGGCGTGGGGTAAAACCAAGTTCTTCCTGAGAAAGCCTTTCCCTGTGTTCACTGCAGGCATTGTCATGGGTCATGGCTTCTCCTTAGATTGTAAAACAAGTAGAAAGTTCATTTTCTTCAAAACTCATGCTAAATTGCATTGTACAAATAATGGATTGAATTTTGTGGGTCAGGGGGACCTGGCAGAAGCAGAATTTGGACATGAAGTGGGAATAGTCAGAGTCTGTGGAATTCCTGAGCACTTCAGTGATGTTTTTTTGATTATCTATGAAAGTACAAGTCAGGCTTTGGGGCAGAACAGAGCAGGGTCCTCTGACACCGCTGCTCACTCTCCTCAGACCTGTGTTTTGTTTGTTTGCTCTTTTGCAGGAATTTAGTTTCTGACAAGCAGGACTCCCTAGCCCAATGTGCAGACTTCAGGACTAGTTTGCCCTCCCAAGAAGCCATGCTGTGTTCTGGGCCCTTGGCTGTGATACAGGGACGGACGTCAAAGTACGCGCTCCTGTCCCCTCTCTCTGCAGCTTCCTCTGGGGTTTGCGTGTTATGGATTCACCTGCTTGAGGCAGGGACTTGATTCTTGAGGATCCAGTGGCTCTGAAATGATCAGTGGGGTTTTCTAAGCCTTTGCACATTTATAGTCTGTGTTTTAATGTGGGTTTGAGATTTCTTGGGGGGCAGGAAAGCATGCTCTAAACTTAGTTTTGAGCTCCTCTTTACTGGATGGGTAAAGCACTGGACAATTCTGTACATGTGGTATTTTTATTAGCTAAGCTGAATTTTTTACATTTTGCATTTAATTTTCAGTTTACCAGCTTTCTGGAGTAGGCCCACAGAGTTTGAGTAGTTCAGTTGGCCTCAAAGGATCTATTTACTGAAGTCTTTGAGAAAGTTGAGTGATTAGTCACCTAATGCATATTTTTAACGTGTGAAAACATCACCAGGGAATTGTGTGAGCCAGAGCAGACTCCTGTAGGTAGTTTAATAGCCCATCCTCATCCACATTTGAATTAGATTTCCCAGGGAGATTTCTTTGCTACTTTCTTCTTCACATCTAAGTTTAGGGTTTTTTCTGAGAGAAACTATATTATATAGAGTTTTATGATTTTATTGCTGTTCTCTCAAGAGAAGGGGAATTAATTGTGAAAAATATTTAAAATCCAAACAACACTTTCTTTCTGAGAGAGCGAAGATAACAGATTGAAAAACTTCCTTTTTAAAAAATATTCTAATAATTGTTTATTTTTTTTCAAATTAGCCTTCTCATGACAATACATTTATATGCAAGAAATCCTTTAAATGCTTTAACTTTGTATCTTCTGGGGGTTTTGTGACTTTTACCTGTGAGGGGCAAAGAAAAACAAAGGCAGTCATCTTCATTTCCCATAAACATTTAAGAGCCCATGGTCACTGAAAAGCATGTGTTTTTAAAGAGAAGACAGATGAAAGGAAGAGAAAAGGAACAGGAGGCAGAAAACCCTCCTTGGACCTTGCCACAAAAAGCTTGAGCTCTGGAAGCATTGGGTGCCTCTGAAAGGAGTGTAGTATAGCCAGTACTGCAGAAATATATGTACCTTGAACTTATGTCTGATTTTATGACCTGCTAACATCTTTGGTTCTGCAGTTCAGGAAGGCAAGCTGCGAGATTGTTCTCCATGCCTCATTTGGTGCAACAGGAAACAACCCTTGCATACCTGGAGAACCAGATTGCAGCAGCACTTATGTTACAGTCCAGTCACGAGTATCGCCACTGGCTCCTTATCTATGCACGGTACCTCGTTAATGAAGGTGAGACCTGCCCCTGGTCTTCCTCTGCACCCCTGGGGGGCTTCTTAGCACCACTCTGGTCAAGCCATGTTTATGTAGAATGGCACTTTGTGTTCTCCTTTTAGCACTTGGCTTTAGGACTCAGGGTTTGCTTAACACCAGAACAAATTGCTGGAGTGCATTTGCCTCTCTAGTGCACAGTCCTCAACAATCCTGTTCTGACACACTGACTGGGAGCAGATCATGGTTTGGGGAAGCAGTGCCATCTGCTCAAATAATGGGGATTGCACTGTGAAAACACCCAGGCACATCATGGGTATTGTCTGGGAGCAGCTACAGATGCTTCAGGGGAACCAGCAGCACTGTGTGAAATATGTACTGTTCCTCAGCCAGCTGACAGTTCTGCCTGGTGTGAAATGGAGGAGTTGCTGAGTCCCTGACACTTTGTACCAGAACACATAAAACTGCAGAGAATTGGATTGCACTCCTTGCGCTTTATTCTTTTTTCACACTCTAAACATTGAACCACCTGTACTGGTGAGCTCACAGGTTAAATTCTGTGAGGGAAGAAACCCACAGAAAGGTTGCTGGTGTCTGTTTTATATTTGAATACACTGTGCTGTTATGTTAAATAAGGTTAACCAACTGACTTCATGCTTTTTGGATTCTAAAGATCTCTGTTGTATCTCTGGCTGTCTGCATTTCCAGTTTAGCAGTTCCTGCTGTGTTAATTCAGCCCTGCTCCTCACCATGCATAATCACTCTGCACAGAGGGAAGTGCAGTGGCTCATGTTAGGCCACCTAAGAGATGTTGACAGAATTAAAATCGAGCTCATTAATTCTACCTTTTGACCCCTACCTTATTTAACAAGAGAGCCTGTTGAACTGCACATGGTTCTCTGTGTCCTTCCCCAGTTGAAATCAAAATATTCATCTTGGGTTGTATGTTAAGGAGATGACTGTGCTGTTAAAAGTCTTCACTAATTGAGACCCTCTCTGATGTGTGCACAGGGTTCCTCTGGCACCACCTAAGGGTCACTGCCTTGTGTGTGTGGGTGGATGGCACAGCAAGCTCTGCTTGCCCACATGTGTACTGCTGTTTCACTAATCTTTTAGAGCTGCTGAACTTTGAAAATGGCACATCCTATTATTGACCCTTTATTCTTATTATTATCTCACCACCTAATGAATTTTAATCCATTCAAATATTCAATTATACTTTGATTGACAAGTTACTCTTGAACAGACTTTGTTACTTGCAAGGGAATTCCCCCTTCTGATTTCTGGCTGAATAAATCTGGCCCGGAAAGTGTATGTGGTTTTATTAAAGGTGTGGGGGTTTTGTTTTTTGGGGTTTTTTTAAATTCATGCATATAAGTGGGTCCATTTTAATTTTGTTACAATGCTTTGTTATAAAACTTTTAAATGATTTTCATCTTGTGGCTTCCAGCTCTTGGATCTCTTTTTTGGATTCTCCTCTGGCTGTTGGAAGTCTATCAGTCTTCCAGTGTTTGGGCTTTTTAAAAACTGGTATTGTTATGTGGGAGCAGGGAGTGAGGCTGAGATAAGGGCAGCTCTTAAAACAAACTGGAGTAATTACTGCAGTTTTTCTCTTGATTTTGGATCATCTTCCTTAGTGTTTTTGTTGAGAACTTTAAATAAAACCCTTCAGAACTCCAAAAATCATACCAACAATTTGCTTTAAGAATAGCAATGTCTTTTCAGAAATCAATGTTTTGGGCTTTGTTTTATTCTAGATACATGTAGTTCTCCCCTGAATGTTGTCTATTATTTTGTGGAATAAAATGCTTATGACTGTGATTTTATTTCTGATAATACCCAGGGTTTGAATATCGTTTGCGAGAATTATGCAAGGATTTACTGGGTCCAGTCCATTACTCAGCTGGAAGTCAGTGGGAATCAACAGTTATGGTAAGTCCTGATAATAGCTTAATAAAAAATAAGGAGGAGCTTTGCATGAAAATTACAAGACATTACCCTTTCCATACTCTGATCTGGTCTCATAGACAGGCTGGCTTCCTCCCATGGCACTTAGAGTTATCTCATGTGAAACCAGGGGCAAATGCTTGTCCCACTGTCAGCTCTGCTGCTGTCTTGAGTGTCACACAGATGGAGCAGAGGTGCATGGTCAGCTTTCTAATTCTTCAGGCAGCAGCTTTGAAACAGGGACATGCCACTCTGAGAGCACGGCCTGGAGTCTGTAACTGCAGAGGCTGCACCAGCTTCACATGGGTGTAAATGTAAAGATAGTTTTTATTTATTCTGGGAGTCATGCAAACAGCATAAGAACACCAAATATACAGCTCTCTCCAGGCAGGAAAAAGGGCATGAATCTTAGACAGCACTATGGAATATGATATCAAATAATTGACTCTGAGGATGCTTTTGTGTTTTTTTGTGCAGGGTTTACGAAAGAGAGAACTATTGAAAGAGCTTCTTCCTGTAATTGGACAGAACCTCCGCTTCCAGAGGCTTTTCACAGAGTATCAAGAGCAGCTGGACAT
Source organism: Campylorhamphus procurvoides (assembly GCA_013396655.1). Lineage (NCBI taxonomy): Eukaryota > Metazoa > Chordata > Aves > Passeriformes > Dendrocolaptidae > Campylorhamphus > Campylorhamphus procurvoides. The sequence goes on along the minus strand of WBMV01016874.1, from coordinate 2,183 downwards.
CTTGAGAGACAAGTAGCATGTCCCCAGATTTTCCCTGTGGGGCCTGGTCTGAGAGAAACTGCTGAACAGCATTAGCCAGAGACAGAAGAGGAGCGAGAGCCCAGGAGGCAGCAGGACACTCCGGAGGGAGGGCTGGGCCGCAAAGGGCCCGGTGCGTTCCCGCAGAGGGGCAGTGGAGGAGCTGGACGGTTTCCCAAGTGAAACTCAACCATCGAAGCTGTGGCCTCTGTTTCTGTGGAAAGTCATGGATATGTACTTCAGGGGGATCCTTTTGGATCTGGATCTCATATTAAAACTAGCTGAGAACTGTTTGTGCGGTTTCTTGGATGTCCTGTGAAAAGCACAGTACTTCAGAGTACACTGAACAGCATATTTAACCCTGTTTGGGGTTTTTTGCCTGAGGATTTATTGAGGCTCAACACTATATTAAATTAGATGAATGAGCCACGTAAAAAGAAATTTCATAAATATTAAGGTATTATGCAGCCCATAGACTCTTTCCTGTGAATATAATAATAATAATAAGAGGCTGTTCTAACACATGGACTATTTTTGTACTAGAATTTGCTAACTTGTAATATGGAATTTTATTTGGCCAATAATCAGGCTGTCTCTACAAAGACATCTTGTAGGAAATTTAACTCTAATTACAAAAGCTATGTTTCAAAATAATTCTACCAAATTAACATGTCATCATGAGGTTTTTAATTTTTAAATGTTTGTAAAAGACATTTTGGGGGGTAGGGGGAGGGATACAGTGGGGTGGCTCTTTTTGTAAGTACAAAATAAAAGAACATTGCGTTGGTTTTAAAAAAAACTGAAAAGCAAAAACATGGTCTTGAATTATTACAAAGGGCGCAGGCATCTCCAGAAATGTCAGCACAGGCTGAATCACGTTAACTTGTCTAGAAAGAAATAATTCTGTCTGGGTGATGTTCCCTCTGAAAGCGCAATCAGACAAGTGCTGGTGATGTCTGGAGGCAGATCTGGTGCTTTCTCCTGGAGCCCCATGCTGGCCAAGGAGCAGGAGCTGTGTGGGAATGCTCTTCATCTCAGGCAGCACAAAGCCACACGGGCTCCCTGCCCTCTGGTCACTGCTGCAGCAAGCACCAGCCTCGTGCAGTTATGGCCACACATGGGGACGAGTGTGTTCCTTAAGGCAGCAAACCCCCTCACTTGGAGGGTTTTGTGGCCTCCTCTGATGAGCTGCCAGACACCAGATTGCTTCTTTGCACAGCCCTTTGCAGGCTCAGTGTGGTGTCAGTAAAACAGCTGGCTCAGCAGGTGCCCAGTGTGGCACCAGTGAGTCCCCAGCAAGCAGTGGGAAAGCCACGGTGCCAGCACAGCTTGGTGCAGGTGAGGGTGATGAGGAGAACCAAACAAGGACCCCTGACCTCTAGTCCAGGAGGGTTTGTTGCAAAGACCAGTTGTGGTAGTGTTGTGAAGGGTTCATATGCTGTCCCAATTGGTCTACGCTCATGGGAACAAGCATCCTGTACCTCAGAGGAGGACCATAACAACATAGAATTGTGAATAGGTTTTGTTTTAGGGACCTTCAGCGGTGCCCCAGGCTGAGCCCCTGGCAGGGGCAGCACATCTGCGAGCAGAGCAGGCTGTGCTCACCTTGTGCTCACAGAGCAGCCGGGGCCGGTGATGTGATTAAAACAGGGGACAGACACTGTTCTGGGCAGAAGGGGCGCCTGGTCCAAAGTCGCTCCACACACCCCTCTTCTTCAGGGGCAGGCGGCTTGTGAGCGTTTATTGGGACAACTTCATCAGACTGAGTTGCCCTTTTGCAGTCCTGGAGTGGTGTGGGCCAGGAGGGCCCTCAGCGTCCCCGTTTGCCCAGAGCTCACTCAGCCTGGCCCTGCACAGTGCGGGGCACCCGGGCGGGGCCGGGGCCTCACTGCCCACAGGGCACAATGCCACCTTACCCTCCAACCTGCACTGCCCCGGGACAGGCCCCGCGTGTCCCGCACCCCTCACACTGCACTGTCTCCGCACAGCCCCTCACACTGGGATGGCTCTGCACAGCCCCTCACACTGTTATATTTTAGAAATGATTTGGAATGCGAATTTTAACAGAAAACAAGGTTTTTATTCCAATTAAGTCGATTATTAGCAAGCAGCACCAAGCAAACAGCGCTGAGCGAGCCGGGCAGTCTCCGCTCCACCGACGGCGC
>WBMV01016873.1:3057990-3096153 GCA_013396655.1 Campylorhamphus procurvoides | reverse complement strand
GAACGGCACCGGGGGCAGTCCCTGCAAGCAGAAGGTGGGCGTGAGAGGGAGACGACCAAGCGCGAGAGAGGGAGACTTGCACCCTGTCCACCCATCTTCCTCCCCTGCTCCCGAGGGGCTGGAGAGGAGCCTGGGGGGACAGCCCCTTGGGATAGGGACCCTGTGCAGCATGTCCAGCCCCGGGGTTTGGAGAGCAGCAGCTGGTGGCAGCTCACACAGCAGGGCAGGGGGAAGCAGCATGCCCAAGGCCGCCGGAGGCAGCCCCTGCCTGCCCGCCCGAGGAGAGCCAGGCCACATCACACTCCTGCCCCGGGGCTGCTCAGTCACTGCCAGTCTGAGCAGAGCCCCACAGGCAGCACGATGGGACACAGGCAGGCTGCCAGGGCCTGCTGGGGGCCCAGGAACAGCGCAGGAGCAGAGGGGATTTCCAGGGCTGAGAGCACCTTTTCGGGCCTTGCCCCTGGCAACCCACCGCCAGTGAGGGCAGGCAGGTGCAGGCAGCAGCTTGTGGGCCCCAACCCCCTGGCGCCAGCACCAGTCGGAGCAGAGGTCAGCCCACCGGCGCCGGGCACTGACTCAGCCCCACGAGGCCAGAGTCGTGGGTGAGCGGGGGAAGCCACCAAGACCCAGGGCTGCAGACAATGAGGCAACTGTTCCAGGACGGGTACCTCATGACCACAGATGGCACAGGCCTGCCGGGGCTCCCCGGCTGGGACCTGCTTGGGCGGGGAGTAAATCAGGGCACATGTGGAGGAGGGCTGTGGGACAGAGGTGGCTCAAGCCCCGACCTAAACCACAGGTGAACCCCTTTCCCTGTCAAGCATCCTTCCCAAGCCAGCCAAGGGCACTGCCAGCAGGACACCACTAGAGACAGAAAAGAAAGTCACAGGGCTCTGAAGTCACCTTGCACACCCAAATATGCCAGAGCTGTCTGAGCCACGCTGAGCCAAGGGCAACACGTCTCAATGTCAGACACCGCTGGAGCTGCAGCCTGTGCTCCAGCCCCAGGGGACTGCCTGCTGCCGGCCCCGCTGGGCACCCCACGCCCTGCACGTGCCCCACAGAGCTACTGATCCACAGCTGGGACCAGAGCCCAGCTTGTGCCTCATAGCTCTGGCAGGCAGAGCTTTCCCCTGAGCCCGCTGCCACACAGGGTGCACCAGGCACCCAGCAGTGCCCAAGGAGCAGTCCTGGTGCCAGCTGGGCCACAGAGTGGCCTCTGGAGACCCCGGTGCAGGGTCCCTGCCTCTGTGTGAGAATCCCAGCACACAGGATAGGGATGCTGCATCTCTTTGGAAAACCTGGCTTTATTAATGCACAGAGGTCCTGCCTGCATGCCCGGACCCCACGCTTCTCCCGCAGCACGGGCAGCCAGTCCCCTCACAAATGAGGGGCTGCACCGCGTTCCCCCAGAAGAGACCAACTCCCCCAGATGCTGCCAGCCCACACGCCCATCAGCACAAAGGACTCATGGGAGCTAACAGACCTGAGAGGCAGGTGCTCACCGTGGGCACCCCAGTCCAGATTGCTGGGCTCCCCAGCAGCTGTCCAAGGCTGAGCAGGGAAGCACAGAAGCCCTCAGTGACAAGCCCGTTCAGCCCCAGCATGGGAGTGCGGCGCACACAACTCCTGCTGCACAGGCAACTGGCACCACGAGGCTCAGCGGGAGGCTGTCAGGAACAGACTGGGCTAGCCAAGGAGCCATGGGTCGTGCCAGCCTGGGGGGAGCTCAAGGCTCCTGGAGCAGCACAGCTGAGAGAGGCGGCCAGCCAGGACCCATGTCAGGGCATTCTGCCCTTGCTGCAGCCTCCCAGCAGGTCTCCACTTCCTTCTTGGGAGCCAAGCAGAGATGGTCAGTGTGCCCACAGGGCTCCCAGGTCCCAGTTGCGCTGCCTGCAGCAATGTCCCTTCCTGAGCAGCAGGTAGCCATGAGGTCTGCCCCAGTCCCAGCAGGCAGTGAGGGTACGGGAAGGCAGAGGAGCTCCTGGTTCTGGGCTGTGCCTTGGCAAGGCAGTGGGCTGGCCACATAGTGCTGCCAGCTGGCACAGGAGATGCCAGAGCAGACAGGCAGGAGCCGACGGCCCCATGCTTCCCTTGGTGAGTCCTTCCCAGCAGTTTCTGTCCTGTTGCCCGATGTCTTCGTCGCATAGTGTCCTAGGACAGCGCGTGCCCTGGCGGCCCTGTTCCCACAGCTGGCCACGTGCCTGTGCCTATCTCCAACGGGGCTGGTAAATGAGCGGGTAGAAGACGTTCAGGAAGAGAGCCACAATTGCGGCCGTGGTGGCCAGGACAAAGTATCTGACGCAGCCTTCGTCTGGGTGCTGGGGGGTGCCTGGACTCCGCTTCTGGCCACGAGGCCTCCAGGAGTTTCTTGCAGGCCTTTGGGGCGCCTCAAGCTGCAGCTCTTGTTCTTCAGCCTCCAGTTCCTGCCAGATCAGAGAAGCCTGCGATGTGGAAACCTGCGTCAGCACTTGGAGAACACAACGGGCAACACCCCTCTCCATCCCCCGGGGCAGGCGGCTGCCTGCAAGCCCAGCCCCGTGCCCAGCCAGCCCGCCTCCCCATGCAGCACCGTCACGGTCACACCCGCCCCCGTGGCTCTTCAGGGTCTCCAGTGTGTGGGGCTCCCGTGGGTGGCTCTGCAGGAGTGAGCATGGGCAGCTGCCAGGCAGGGTCTTCATCGGACTGCAGGGACTGAAGCAGGCAGCAGGATCCCGATGGAGCAGATGGCACTTGCATTGGTGGGTCCAGGTGGCAAGGCAGCAGCCAATCACAGACCAGGTTCTGTGATCCCAAAAGGATCTTTCAGATGACAGCCAATCCAGAACCAGCCAGGGCAGCAGGAGCAGGAGGCACAGGCACAGCACAGCCAGTCACAGCTCTGCTTTGGTGGGTGGGAATGCTCTGACAACCAATTGCAGCCCAGCTTCCAGGAGGGTTATTCTCAGGCAGCCAGTCGCAGGTTGGCCCTTCATGCCGGTGGTCATGCAGAGCAGCCAGGCAGGGTGCAGGTCTCTGGAGGGCACCCGGTGCCTGGGAGGGTGCAGGTGGTCCAAGGTGCTTGGGGACCTGCTGAGCCCCAGTGGGATCCAATGCATCCCATCACTGCAGGGGATCCGGTGCTGCCAGGGGCCCAATGAGCCCCAGTCCCATCATGGGACCCGATGAACCCCAGTGACATGGGGCATACAGTGAGCCTCACTGCCAGCTGTGCTCCTGAAGGCTCACACTGCCAGTGTGTGAGGAGCAGCACAGCTCTCCTGTTGCTCAGGCCGCCCCCAGCAAGGGGAGCTGCTGCAGGACACGCAGTCCCCCAGGACAAGAACAGCCCAGGCAGATGGACACCAACATGGCAGACAGCCCCCCCTGGCCTCAGGGACAGCCAGCTCCTGTCCCCAGGTGAGAGGGCAGAGCCAGGATGCCTAACCTGCACCAGGTCAAAGGCTGCACAAACCAGATGGGAGGGAAGGCCAGGCCACAAGGGCCTCTAAGGGCACACGCATACAGTCATCCAGAGATGAGCAGAGTATTGTCCTCAGACCCTGCAGGGCCACACGGGTTCCAAGCACAGAAGGGAAGTCTGCAGCACAATGATGCAGAGGGACTGACCAGGAGGGCACTGTAATGTGCCCCAGCTTGGGCCTTTCTGACTTTCACACAAAGATCAGCCCAACCACTCCCTGCCACTGCATGCCGAAAGCACCCTGCTGTCTGGCCCACCCCACTCCCTCCCCTATCCCTCCCTCCTCCCAAGCCACCCAGCAACAGAGTTCACTCTGGCAGGTTTCTCTCCAGCACCCTGTGAAGGTTGCCAGGCCTCTGGCTCAGCGCTGGCATTTGCCTTTTTTGCACCTAGCTTGGCCCCAAGCTGAGCCCCAGCAGAAAGCATCCCCCATCCTGCCTCGAAAGCAGCTCTGGAGGACAGGTTCTCAGTGCTCCCTGGCACAGCCAGTGCCTACTGCACCACTCAGCCCACCTTCAGTGCAGACCCTGGCAAGCCTGGGCCCCTTCTGCCTCTTCCAGTGCCCTCCAACCACCAGCACTCCCACCATGATGACAGGAACCAGCTCTCCTATGATCTCTCAGGACACCAATTGTGCCAAGCTCACAGCAAGAATAAGGCAAGGCAGGCTCCAATGCCTGGCCAGTGCAAACCCATTGGTATCAAAGGGGTGCAGGCACTGCACTACAGCTGTGCCAGCCTCTGTGGGTACTGGCAGAGACAAGCCAGGCCCTGCACATGGCTACCTGCGCACATTTCAAGGCTCTGTGGCTCCAACAGTGCTGAAAGGCACCCGAGTGCTCACCTGGCTGGCAGCAGCTTCAGCAGAGGGAGTGCGCTCGGTGCGGTGGTCTGAGGGGTGCCCTGGCAGGGGTCTCTCCACAGGAGAGTTCCTCCGGCGGTAGAAGAGGACATATGCGTATCTGGTCACCACCTGGCTCTCATCCACGGTGGTGACTGTGCTGTCGTCGAAGAGCCGCCAGCCTGAGAAGAGAGAAGGGTTAACCCAACAGACAGGTCACAGCTGCAGTAGCAGGGGAGGGGCGAGGGTGGCAGATCCTTACCTACGTCACTGCGCTGGCTGTTCTTGTCGTTGGGCAGGCGGGCGTACGCCGTGTAGTGCCCTCCAATCATGCCTCCGTAGTGGTTAATCACAGCGTACAGGTCATACATGGGCAGCTGCTGCTCACCCTTTCGGCCAATGCAGAACTTGCTCAGGTCCAGGCTCCTGGGGAGAGACACGGGGACAATCAGGGGAGATCACCGTTAGGCACAGAGAGGCCGTGCTGCAGGTGAGCACAGGCAGTGCCAAGCCAGGCACATTATCCCCCAGGCTCTCACCGTACGGGGAAGTCCACCATGTCATTGATCTTGTCCCTCCAAATAAAGCTGCGGAACGAGAAGCGCTTGAGCTGGATGATGAGAACGTTGGGCAGCCGCCACAGCATCAGCTGCTTGGAGGCCTCACGGTGCTGCTTGCACTTGGGGCAGTACCTGGAGGAAGAGTGTGCTTATTACCAGTGTGGGGAGAACCTCAGGCCCCGCAGCACAGCCCAGGCCCAGGGGCCCCACATGCACGGCTGACAGAGGGGATGCAGGAGAGCTCAGCCTCCTCCACCAAGGGCAGGCCAGCACAGTCCTGCAGAGCACTGGCATTGCTCTCTCCTGGCTTATGGCGGCTCTCCCCAGCACACAGGGAAGGCCAGCCCAGTGTTCCTGGCTGCCAGAACAAACAGCGTGCAGGCCCATGCAGCTTCTGGGAAACCCCCACTGCTGCCTGGGCACATGGGCTGGAACCCACCCTACTGCCTTCCTCACCACGCTTCCTCTGGGGCCAGGACTTCGGGCTTGGTGAAGAGATTGAGGCACTGCTCCAGGGTGAAGTGACCGGCCCGGGCTGCTTCGCTGGCTGAGCCTGGGTCCTCCACACACTCCAACTCCTTGGACTCCACCAGCACAAACTCTTTCAGGCGCTCATTGTTCTTCCACACCAGGGCAAGAGAGCAGTTGTCTGTCAGGTCCAGGGGGGTGTCACCTGTGAAGGGGGACAGAACTCACACAACTGGCCCCACGAGTCTAGACCTGGCCATGTTGCTGGGGTTTGGAGCAGTTTTGCCCATCCCACCTTGACAGACAGATCACTCAGTGCTGCATGAAAGGGAGATGTCTCCCTGTCAGGTTCACCTTGCTGGGGCAGCAGAGACCCTCAACCAGCAGGGCACAAGGCTGGCACAGCCCCTCTCATCAGCAGTATCCACACAACTAGCACTGTGTGTGGGCATCCCATTCAGACAAGAGGTGAACAAGAGATCAAAGACACCCTGAGGATACAGGAAGTTGGAACGAATTGGCCTATTTGCTCAGGAAGGCAGGAATGTCATGCCCAAGAAGAGCTTCCAGGCAGAGGCTCTGTGCAGCAGAGCCCTTCCCTCTACTGTGTCAGATGCAGCTTTCACTGTTCAATATGGGCCACCATCACACCGGGGTTCACCTTGTGCCAGGCAGGCTCTGGCACCATGGCCAGGCAAATCCACCACCCTGTCAGAGGCTGTAAGGGACGAAGGTGGCACTTTCCAGGGCTCTGGGCTCACCTTTATCTTCCAGCTTGTACTCTCGGTTAGCAGCGTCGATCTTATTGATGTAGAACTGTGTGGCGCGGGCACTCAGTGAGTCTGGAGTGTGTTGGTACCCAGGGATGGCAGCTGTGAACAGGCAGGGACAGATCTGTGGTGGCACTGCCTGTCTGCCCTGCGTAGGGGCCAAGAATTTGCAGTGCCCCCACCCCCACCTCACATGCTACGGCCTTGAAGAGACACAACCACGTGCCCCGTGTCCTTGACTATTTTTAGCAGGCGCCTGCCCCTGGCAAGCTGTGCTCCTCTGCCTGCCTTGCCCCTTCACTGCACATTGCTGCCATCCTGAGATGAGTGTCTGGAAACGTGACAGCCAGGCAGCCGAATGCAAGAGGCTGGTCCCATGCAGCTGAGTCAGAGAGAGGGAAGTGCTTCGCTCACAGCCCCCAGGGGCTCACACCCGCACCAGCTCTGCCCTGCTCCCACGGGACTCGAGGCTTCTGCCAGCCCCTGCATTCCCACACCTCCCACAGCAACACAGCGCTCCAGCCTCTCTCATCAGGTCTCTGCTCTACTCCCTGCACCTTGCCAGGGCAAGGCAGAGCGTGGGCAGGCAGGCATTTCAGGTGAGGCAACGCTGCCAAAACACAGCTCCCATGGCCTCATTTGTGTCCCTAGGAGTTTCCAGACCAAGTTCTCAGGGGGAGAACAGCTGCTGTGGTGGTAGGTCACCCCAAGGAGGGAGAATTCTCTAGGCTCCTGGCACAGACACAGTTAGCAGCGCAGCACCTCTTACCTTCTGGCTTGAGGGCCCTCTCATAGGATGGCTCCTTTTCACAACAGCTGTCACCCTGCGACTCCATGTGCTCAGAGAAGCCCGAATCCAAGCTCAACAGGGAACTCCTGGCTGTCAGAACCTTGCTCCGGACAGTGCTAGTGTCCCCCATCTCTGGGTGCAGCTCAGGCACAGCTGGCGAGAGTGGGGGCTCCTGCAGGAGGCTGGAAGCTCTGTCCCCATCCCCCAACTCGGGGGCAGAGGTGGCCACTGCACAGGAGCTCTTGGCCAGGGGCTCCAGCTTGTCTGAGTGCAGAGGCTGCAGCCCCTGCTCCGGTGAAATCCGTCCCAGCTGGAACGGAGGCTGGAACACGCTGACTGAGTACCTGGGCAAGGAGGTGGAAGTTAGAGCTGGCTGAGCACAGGGTTGAGTTCAGCTCCAGGGCAGAAGCACCTTCCTACCCTGGACTCTTACCTTGCATAGCCCTCCAGCAGCTGGGCCAGGCGAGCATAGGTGAGGCGGGACTCCGGCACACTGATGAGGAAGGGGAAACCGATGTTCTCAGGACGGCACGAAGCCTTGTGGTCTGGCCAGTGTGTTTTCTGACATGCCCTGTAACACACATGGCCCCTGCTGAACCCAGCATCTGTGACCAGCCCAGTCAGGAGTAGGGTAGGGCCAATAGGGGTGCACTGCAAGCCCACCTGGCTCCCTCCCAAAGGCTAGGTCCATCCCACCTTCTCCCACTGGGCTGAGCTCTCCCATCCAGTCTTTCACAGCAGAAGACCCTCCCTCCCTGCCAGGCACCAAGCCAACTCACACATTGCAGTAACCGACGCGATAGCACCTCGTGCAGCGCTTGAGTTTCTCATCCTCTGGCAGCTGCTTCTTCTGGCAGGCAGCACACTTGGCAACGGGGCCACTGGGCACCTGTGGACGCTGCAGGAGAAAGGACCCATTGGACAGAGAAGGTCATCGGGGCAGGACAAGGCAGCCTCAGTGGGCATCCCTGCATGCTAGTCACTTTTGTGCACAGTTCTTCCACTCCTGCTCAGTCCCACTTGTGGTTCAGCCTCCCTGCGTGCTTCCCAGGAGCACCAATATCCCCTCTCACCTGCTGAACCTGGAGCTCCACCACCCTCTCCTTGGCCAGCTCTGGAGACAGCACCTCGAAGCACAGCAGCAGGTCCGTCGGCGAGACCGCGTCTAGTGAGTTGGATGGCAGGAACATGCGGTGGAAGTGATTCTTGATCACCTGCCAGGAAAGCAGTGGAGCGTGGCCATGTGAGGGCTGCCCCACACATCCTCTCCCTGGAGAGCCACAGACCTCAAAACCCACAGTGAGCTGCAGGAACAGCAGCATCTCAGGGATGCTGTGCTCAGCTCATCACTTCACCAGGGAAAGATGGACATCCCAGGCCCTACTGCAGTTGTCCAACCCTCCTGAGCAGGATCTGCCCAGCACCACCCTGCACATGACACTGCCACACATACACAAAATCCATCCCATGGACACGGTGGATATGGGCAAGTGACTTCCAGTGGCCATACACCCTGCAGGGCTGTGGGAGCCAGGACACCCACAACAGCAGCCCAGGGCTTGCTCCCCAGATGGAGCACTCTCACCTCTGCCAGGCGCAGGTTCTCTGGTTTCACATGCACACTGTGGGCCACTGAGTCGAGTACCTCCATGGCACTGGAGTTCTCCTTGCTGATACTCACGAGGAACTGCCACCAAGAAAGGGTTACATCAGTCACACCACACCACATGTGGGCCCTTACTTAACAAAAGGCTTAGCCTGTTGGCACATGACCAGGTGCCTGGGGCACTTCCAGAAGCCCTCTGAGGCTCCCTCCCCAGGTTAGGTGGTGTCCTTTACCTTGATGGGCTTCTTGTGTGGCTCTTTTGCAAAGTAGTAGACAGTCAGCACCTTTTGCTTCTGTGGGAGAGGCACGGGGAGGTACAGGAAGGGGTCAAACGTGATAGACACCTGCAGATGCAAAAGTATACTCAGTTGTGGGAAATGCTTGTGGCTGAGATCAGCAGGGCAGCACATCCAGTAGATATGAGATCCACCCTTGCCTTGTGCTCTCTGAGGGTCAGGAGCCTGCTGCTGCACAGCAAGGACAGGGGCAGAACTTCCAGGGTTGCCCTACCTTGGAACACACTGGGCACACCAGCTTGGATTTGTACTGGCCCTGGAAGAGGTCTACTATAAATGAGTCATTTCTCATCTTGTGTCGCTGCCAAGCCTCTTCAGCTACCACCTGTGGGGAGAAAGGGCTCAGCACCTTGCTAGACTGCCAAGGCTGTTCTCCCAGTGGCTTTGGGGAGGGATGCCCTCACCTCATCAGGCCTCCCATCCGAGTCAACAGTCTCTGTGTACGGCTTGTTCTGGATGCGGTTGAGGTCTTCATGCAGGCCATCAAGCAGGAAGGCCATGAACTCCTGAGCATCGTGCTGGGCATAGCCAGTGAACTGGCTGGCCTTGCTGGCCACAATTGCCTGCGGGGAGCGCAGTAGTCAGGGCTGGTCAGTAACACTGCCTGCTCCACACACAGACCCTGGCTGCACCCACCCACATACACACAGCTCTTTGTGGCACTAGCAGGGTAGCCAGATGCCCACACAGGGCACCTGTAGGGACTCACAGCAGCTCCTGCAGAGTGCCAGTGCCAGCAGCCCTACCTTCAGTTTAGAGGGCTGGAAGGCATGGTGCGTGCCCTTCCACAGCGCTCGAAGCAGCATGGCAAAGCCGATGGCCAGGCGTCCCCCTGTCCCCAGTGGGTTGTTGTAGTTGATTTCCGACTCAAAGGACCGATCTGTAAGAGATGCAGGAGTGAGGGTGCACTGTCTGAGTGGCCAGGCCCTGCTGGGCTCCCAGCGTGGGCTCACCATGGAAGTAGTCACGCAGCTCCCGCGTATTGGACAGGGACTGGATGACACTGTTCATGAAGCAGGTGTTGCCAAGGTTCACCAGCCCTGTGAAGCCAGGTAGGCAGACTTTCTTCTTCTCATCCTCATCCTCATCATCCTCCACGCTCTCGGCGCTCACCGGGCTGTGTGTCATCGGTGGCACCATGCACGTTGGTTTGGGCTGCCAAAGCAGAGGCAGGTGTGAGGGTGCCGTGTATAGAGGGTCTCTCTGGGAATACCATGGGAATTCAAAAGCCCAAGACACCCCCCTCAGAGTCCGATCACACTATATCCCACCAGGACTGGGACAGACAGGCCAGCTGCTGCCCCTAATCCTGCCAGCTATGACCAAGGAGCACCAACTCCTCCTCCAGGAATACTGTGCCAGTCTCCAGACCAACACCAAGAAGGTGGCATCCCTCTTTTCCCCACCCAGGTCAGATCCAGTGTGGCCTTGCTCACCGATGGGATGTGCGGCTCTTGTTTCACTGCCACGTGCTCTGGGGCTGTACGGGCTGCCACACCATCCAGACCCCCATCTTCCACACGTGGCTTCTCTTTGTCACTGGTTCGTGCCTCTTCCTTGCTGGACAGGGGGTGCTGGTTACTGCCCGGAGGGTTCTTATCCAGAGGGGTAGGGCCTGTAGGCATGGCAACCTTTGCACCACCCACTGCACCTTAAAAAGGGGGAAGGGTGGGCCTGTGGTTAGCAGCACCGCGCACTGCCCACGGTGGGGCTGAGCTCCTTGGTCCATGCTCGCACACAGGCTCTCTCTTACCCCTCTTTCCCATGAGCAAGGGGAGCAGCAGTGCCCGTCCCCTATCACTGGGCTCACCCTGCCCCACACCCCTCCTACCTGCACCCACTCAGCACCCCTCCTTCCCCACAACCCCATGCTGGAGGATCCAGCACTGACTGCAGCTGCCAGTGGTGAGGAGTGCCTGTGCCCCACTGGGGTGGCAGGCAGGACAGAGCAGCAGGGTGCAGACCTCGTGTGGCTGGAGCCTCCAGCCCCCCCCAGCGCTGGCTCTGGCGTTTCTTCAGGCAGACATCGATGCGAGACACTGTGAAGGTGTATGTGCACTGATCCGGCTCAATAAGGTTCCTGCAAGATATGCAGCAAGTCAGGGATGCCCCAGACCCCCCAGCAGTCTCTGACTTGCCAATGCCTTTGCAAGGCAGAGCCACAGTCTCCAGGCAGCAGGGACACTGCCAGCACTGCTCCCAAGGCAGCCCTGGTAAAGCAAGGAGGAAACCCTTGAGCCTGGCCTCACTGAGCACACAGAGGGCCCCTTTCCTGATAGACCCATTCTGCTTGGTTCCACGTGCCCCTCCTGCTGCACATACAGCCCAAAGCACACACAGGCCAGTCTGGCTCTGCCCCCAGGAGTTCTAGAACAGCTAGGGGAGAACTGCAGGCAAGGAGACACTAAGATTTCCTTTCCTGCAAGCCAGCACACAGCCAAGGCAGCCCAGACTTGGGGCACTAGTGCAGCACAGTGTAAGGGAAACCCCCAGGTGCAAAAATGAGCATTCCTTGCAGAGCCACCAGCTGGGACTGGCTCCTGCTCCAGCTCTGCACTCTCAGCTCTCTTGCTCTGCTGTGGGTTAGAGGGGCAGGAACCATACCTGAGCTTCACCTGCCACCGGAACACTGTGTGGGGCCCACAGCCAGGATGGAGACGAAGGAAATTTGTGTCACTGCAGAGAAATTGAAAGTGAGTGAGCAGAGGTGAACAAACAAGTAGCCCAGCTGTAATCAGGAGCTCTGCAGCAGCCTGGCACCATCCTGAGGCAAACTTGTACCTTGTCTGGAACACCAGTGTGAAGTCTTGTTCCCGGAATAACACCTTGGATGTCTCCTTGTGGATCTCCTTCACATAGACATGCACCACCACCAGATCATTGCCCTTCTCATATGAGTCATTCTTGACAAAGGTCAGGCTCACAAAAGGCTCTGGCTCTAATCAAGAAGAGAGATGTTACTTTCCTTGCATGCTGAGGCAGCACTGCAAGCCAACCCAGGAGAGGTCCTGAGTAGATGGACCTTCCTGACCAGGCTTAGTCCATGGACTCTGGCCACTCACCATCAGCTGCTGCTTCCAGAGCCACATCATCCTTGGACCAATCCCTCTTCTCACCATCTCTACCCAGGGGAGGGGTGGCCACTGGGACAGCCTTAGAGCTCTCTCCCAGGACAGGCGTGCAGTCCCGGCCCCGCAAGGTCTCAGCAGGGCTCCCTGGCTGCAGGACTCTCTTCTCCACACAGGTAGCAACACGGTGGGGGAACACCTCTGTGGTAGCCGCAAGAGGTGGCATCTCCACTGGAACAGTCTCCTTCGCCAAAACCACAGCCTTTCAACACAGAAGGACACAGTGAAACACAAACACTACCACCCCGAGCTGCCCTGGCCCACCTGCTGTGGCTCCTGCCAGCCAGGGAGGCACAGCTCCACACTGCCCATTCCCTCCACACATCGCATGCTCAGCTCAGTCCCATTAGCACCACAGCTCTGTGACTGTGGGGTCCTCACTTTGCCCTCTCCTCCACCACAGCCAGGTCTTTCTGTCAGCCCTCAGAACCCCCAAGTCCATCTCACTGGCAGGGCTGGATCCTGCATTCCCTGCAGAAGGCAGAGGGAGCAGGGGTGGTCAGTTCCTCAGGTACCTTTTCCAGTGGCAGTGCAACGTCCGTGAGGGCTGTAGGCGCATCGACCTGGCTGGCTCTGCCATTGCGGCGGTTGCCAGCCCTCCCACTGTGCCCTTTGCTGGGCTCTGTGCTCCCGGTGACTCTGGTATTTGGATCCTCTTCTGTGGGAGCCACTTTGAGGTACACTGCCCGTTTGGCACTGGGGCCACTCTGTGTCCCTGGGCTGGCTGGGCTTTTCCCTCCCAGGGCCTCGCTTCTTCCTGGAGCACGCTTGGGGTTGGAGGGCTCCCGCCGGGATCTTGGTGGTTCTGTGCCTTCAGCCCTCGGCTCTTCAGGGATCAGCTCTGCAGCAGCAGCCTTCTCTTTCCCGTTCTCCCAGCATGCAGCCCCTTTAGCCAGCTCTTTGGATCCGTCTTTCCTTCTCTTCTGTAAAAAGCCGTGAAGCACAGTGGGAAGGTATTTAGGCAGCAGCACCTTTCACACTCTCTGTGAGCCCTACACCCTCACTCTCCCTTCCCAGAGTGCACCAGAACTCTGCTCCAGAACCTGGACACTATGCGGCAACAGAAACAGGGGTACAAAGACACTCTTCTCCCTGAGACAGAGGCAGCTGGCTCAGGCAATCTGTGGATGCAGGATGTGCCCCACATTCTCCCTGGGCCGCTCAAGAGCAGGCACCCCAGTTCCCCAGGGCTCCATAAGCTCCCTGAAAAGGCAGATCCTCCCCTCCTCACCAGAAGTGAAGACCAAGTATGGAGGGGGATCTTCTTCTGAAGCACAAGCTGTAAAAAGTTGCCCTTCTTGCACTGGATCTTGCTGCAGGAGCCCTCAATCTCCTCGTAGAACTGACAGCTCCACTGGCGCCCGTCTGTAAACAGAGGGGAATGGGTACCTCAGGCAGTGCTCCAGGCAGCTGTCACCTAACCCACAGACCCCTTTCACCTGCCCCCAGGATGAAGGGAGCACTCATTCAGAGCCAAGAAGGCTGCAGGCAAGCTGCCACCATACCCCAGGAGCCTTCCAGGGTTCCAGCCAGCTTCCCTGAATTTGCTTTGTACATCTGGCTGGCCTTCTTCCCAGAGGGAAGGCCCTGTGCCTCCCTGCCCTCAGGGGCACAGTCATTTTCCCAAAGAATACCCAAGGCTGACTCATTAATTCCAGCAAGCACGGGACAGAGATGCACCGGTGCAGCAGTGGGCACTTGTTCACTTGGCACAGAGACCAGCTCCTGCCCTCCCCAGCTCCACACCGCTCTCCTCTCGGCCCTGTCTGCTGGCTGAGGCTGTGCCAGCTGACAGCAGGGCACTGCCTCTGAGGGAAAGGTTTGATGCCTGCCTGGATCAGCCCCGTGCTTGGCCCAGAGTCCTGCCAAGCCCCAGTGGAAAAATGCCTGCAGCAGACACTCCATTCCCATACCTGGTAGTTTGACCACACAGTCTGTGTCCGTGAAAGCAGCATCTACATCCTCCACCTTCAGAGCTCCACTGCCCAAATTCAACTTGACAATGATCTCATCGGCATTCTGCTTCCAGTCCAGCAGCAGCTCTAGGAAGACGGCGAGAAGTGTCACCCACTTGCTGGGGCACGAGCCTGAAGTGCCCACTCCTTGGCTGTGGAATGCGAGCCTGAACACACGCTTGGTTAAGGAGGTCAGTACAGGGAACACAGATCATGCCAATTAAATGGGACCTGCCCTCATCAGACAGGCCATAAACAAGAGCACGTGTTGTGGCAGGGCAGGTGAATCCCGGTGGGAACCGGAGAAATCAGAAAGGCAGTACTGCTCTTGGCATTGCCACATGCAGCAGTGGCAGCTGGGAAGAAGGGGTGGCTCCTGCCAACGACAAAGCAATTACTGTTTTCCCAAGGAACGAGGAAGCCACAGAATTACTCTGGGGGATTCAAGTGGACTATGACCACAATCAGAAATTGCCACTTCCTCTTTGCATATGCAAACCAAGCAGCACAGCTGCAACCACCAAGGCACTGTACTCCTGCCAGGTGAGACAGCTAACACGGCTGCAACATGGGCAGGCTGGCCAGCCAGGCAAGTACTCTGCACCCAGGGAGAAAACAGTGCAGCAGTGACACTCTGCTGCAGGCAGAACTTCCACTGCATGCTTAGCAGCCTCCAGGTGTGGCCTCCTGGTGCCCTGAAGTCAAGGCAAAAACATGGTTTCAATCACCTTGATTTCAACCAGTTTTGTTCCACCTTCTCTGGCACAAGAATGTCCTACTCTGTCCTCAAAGCAGGCTGGACTGAGACAGAAACAAGCCAACCCTGCCTGCAGGGTGACATGGCTTGGGATCTTCCTAGCCCAACAAGATGTTCTGCTCCGAAAGAAGCAGAGCAGGTGTTGGCAGCAAAGCATCCCAGGGCTGTGCTCAATGGCACCATGACACCTGAGCTGGAAGCAGTCTGCCACATGCCTTGGGCCTCTTCCTTGCAGGCAGCCCTTCCCACCCACCTGCACCCTTCTCCACTAGTGGGAAGGCCACACTGTTGAGGCAAGGGAGAGCTCAGGTTAGCTCTGCTCAATGCCGGAGCATTGGACAACAATAAGGTGAGAGCTTCAGATCCCTTGGCAAGGGCACTCCATGGCCATGCACTGACAGCTGGAGCACACCTCAACTTACCCTCCTCTGAGTCCTTCTCCTGGGCAGTCTCAGCCTGCTCGAACTCAGGGCAAGACACTGGTGGGTGAGAAGCAGAGCGCAGGCAGGTCTATCAGTCACCTCAGAGCATGGGCCAGTATGCTGGTGCCCAAAATTTCACACATCACCTCCTTCTCTCCTGAATCTGTGTCCAGGCCTTTTGTCCTGCATGTGCTACTCATTTCTCTCCTCTGTTTCATCACACTTCTCCTTCCCCAATGTCCTGCTGCAGCATCACAGCAAGTCAGCCCCAGGACATCTGCTCTGGGCAACATCACCAGTCTAAACAGCACCACAGAGGGAACAACACAATACGGCATCACGCAGGCAGTGCTGCTTTGAGGCACATTTCATTGTGGAGCTTGCGACAACCGGGCTGTGTGGCCCAGCTCAGCACACCATGCGCCAGCCTCTAGCTGTACAGATGGGTCCTGTCTTGATGTGACAGAAAGAACCCGGTGTTTGGTTGTGCTCAAACCAACTCTGCTGTAACCAGAGAACCACGTGACTCAGCTGCACTTTAACATTTCCATTCCTGCACAAGCTGCCAACATCCACGGCCAAAACCTCCTTCTAGATCAGACTGAGGAACCAAAACAACCTGACATCTAATCCCTGCTCCCCACAGGACAACCTCTGACACCCAGAAGTGTCTCAGGGCCTGCTCCATCCCCACAACATGGTGAGCTCTGCCAGGCAAGAGACTCAAAGCGACAGAGAAGAGAAACAGTGGCAACAGGAGCTGTGGTCTCCACCCCAGAGCGCTCAGAAGGCTGTCATTGCCTCCTGTGACAGGTTACAAACCAATAGGAAACCTCTGCTGATGACCACAGCCACTGGTGCAAAGGTGCCAGTGGGGCTGGCAGTGTGAGAAGCAGCAGCAGCACTGCCCTGGGGGGATCTACTGCTTGCTCCAACTCCTCACCAGCCCTGCACAGAGGGGACAGAGGCAGCACAGACACCCCCAAAGAACTCCCCCATGTTCCAGGTACAGCACACCTCCCACATGAGAGACAGCGCAATGCTGCACTCTGCACTGTGGGATTTCTACCAGGGACTGCGCTCGGTCGCTCCAGCACAGACCTCAGCAAGGGCTCATTTACCTTGGCCTATAAAACACACTGTGATTTTGAGGTTACCACAGTCATAACGGAACAGGCACAGAAATCAAGCAGCTTTCCAGGGCCGCAGGCCCACAGGCACTCGATTTTTGTCATCGGATACATTACAGCTACAGAAAGAATTACTCTACAGCAACTATTTCACCTGAGCCACACCCTGCCCTGACTCAGAAACTAAACCACCAGCTCCACCCGCAGGCCCCGCACACCCAGTCGCTGTTGTCTGACAACATCTGGCCTTGGCAAACCAATGGCTGGAAAGAAGCGGCACTGCCTCCAGCTGCAAGAGCACCCATAGGCTTCAGTCCAACTCCCTCTGGATCAGGGCAGGTCACACCCTGTCAAAAGCAGAGTCTAGAAACAACCACTGAGACCAACTTCAGACTTTAGCTAACAAGACCCAACCTTCCTCACATCACTGGGGCTAAGTAGTGACCAAAGGAAGGAGGCTACAGGTCCAGAGAGGACACTGTGGAAGAGGATCTCACATCACACGGGTTGCCATAAGCTGCAGGAAGTGATTAGTCAAATCTGCTTATCCTGCAGCAGATGGCTGCAAGACTCAGGCTATGGGGCTGAGACACCACAGGCCTGCTCACCACAATGCTGCCAAGGGGCTCTCACCTTCCTTGCTTTCCTGGTTGGCTCGATCCTTCTGCTTCTTCTTGTTGGTGGCATCATCCAAGCCCCGAGACACTCTCCTCTGGCCAGGGGCATTGGTGCTGCTGGACATTTTCAGCCGTTTGGAGGACACAAACGGCCCACCGGGGTCGGTAATGGAGTCTGGGTCAGGGGTGCGACGTTTTCTTCCTGGCCCAGCTATCTTGGCGACTCTCTGTGGTCAAACTCTCTGGCAAGGAAGTAGTGGCCTAAAGAGAGGAGAGAGCAAGTGTGGCACGAGGAGCAGGTGGAGAAGGCCCAACAGCACCAGGATCTGCTTTTTGCCCCAGGGCCAGTGCCCTCACATGACTTTCACTGTGGTGTTTTTGGGAAGCCCCACACAGGGCTCTGTGAGGAAACCTACCTCATCACAGCTGCTACAATGCTTACTGCCAAAAGCATGGGCCTGTCAGAGCTCCCAACATACAACCAGGGGTCTTCTGTATGTGGCACGTGTTAAAAACCTGGAAAGCAATTGTCATGCTCATGGCTCCCACTATAGCAACTCTGGCCCAGAGGAGCTACTGGCGCTAACACCCGGCGGCACAGCTGAGGGCAAGGACACAAAGAGGCCTGGATTTACAAAACTGAGCCTCCAGGGTTAACTGGGGCAGCCTGCCACACAGCTTGGAGCGACAGCTATTTCAGTCAAACAGTGCCCCCATGTAACAGGCCACAAGAGGAGCCAGTAACGCCCTAAGAAGGAAGAAAGGGGAGAAGCAGGAGCAGGCCCTGGGACAGTCTCCCGTGACAGATGAGAGCAAAGCTCCCTGGCAAGAGCAGAGTTCCTCCCCCTTTGCCCACCAGCTGAGAGCTTAACCAGCATGACTGCACCTTGCATATTTATCTCTCAGCCAGTTTACAGACAGCGTCAGCGGGGCCTGGCCTGGAAACAGGACACCTCTGCTCCTTGTGCCCCACGGATAGGTCAGGCTGAGCAGGGCACACCGGGCGCTCACCCCTGCCCCCTCAGACATGTCCTCCCTCCATAACCAGCTCCCCTGCAGTGTTTGGGGCTGATCTGTTTTGCTCATCAGTTTCACCCTCAAGTGTTCACGGCTTTGACAGAGGAAAGCTGAAAGAACCTACTGAAAAGTCCCACTCGAGGTGCCTCCACAGAGGAGGTGAAAGCAGAGAGCTGGGAAGGTTTCCTCCCTTGCCGCCCCAGCTGCATGCCTTGGCCCTGGCAGCGCTCACCAGCCTGCAGGGGTTTGTTGTGGGGAAATGGGCCCAGCCGCACGGATCGTGCCCACCCCCGGGTGCCGGCAGCCTGCCGCAGCTCCTGGTGCACTGATTCACACACATCCCACGGCCCAGCTCCCATCTGAGGACACGGAGCTGAGTCCAATGGCATCTTGGTCTAACTCAGCTCCTCTGAGCCTGCCGCTCCTTCAGTGGGAGGCAAGCCATGCCCTCGGGAACACCCTGTTCTGCCTTCCCCCATGTACCAAACACAGACCCCTCACTCTGCATGGGCACAGGCAGGGGCAGGGGGCACCTCCAAGGGAGGTGCTCAGTCAGAAGGAGGACACTGCCAGTTCTGTGCTGCCACCACATGTTGCCAGGGTATTTGTGTTCTAGAAACATTCTGGGGCAACAAGTAGCCACAGACATGGAGTTGTAGCCAGAAACTGTGAGGGATCCCAGAGAGAAAAGCAGTCCTGTCCTGCCCTCAGCTCTGGCAAAGCCAGACCCACAACAGGTGCACCCAAACTGCCTCTCTTCAGACCAACCCACCTTCACAACCAACAGCCACTGAAACCAAGTGAAAAGCTGAGCCCAGCCCAACAGTCTGGCACAAACAACTCCTACCACCCGTGGCACAGAGGCCCAAAAAAAATCACCTGGAGACTGGGATGCTGAGCACCGGCCCAGCATCAGTCCCAAAGAACTTGAAAGAGCATGGGAGGGCAGCAGCATCTCCCCGAGGCTGCTACACATGCTATGTCTGCCTGAGACGCAGAAGCACTTCTGGCTGCAGAGGGAATGGAACGGGCCCTCCATAGCGGTGGATGTGGCTGTGATTTGCCAGCCTGGGTTTCTGATGCTGGCTGCATGCTGTCACTCAGCCCCAGACCCCACTGACACCCAAACAGGTTGGCTACAGATGCTTCCTGGTGCTGAAGAAGGTGGCCTGGGCTTGGCAAACGTGGGAAAATGTTTTCTGCTGTATTTCTTTTGCATCTTGAATGAAAACCCCAGGAGGAGTGGGAGACAGGAAGCAGCAACTGCTTTGTGCAGAGCCAAGCGAGGCTCCATCACCTCCTTCCTGCATGTCCAAAGGGTGCAGGGTGACCCCTGAGAAGGGTCCTGGAGAGCTGAGAAATGACAGGCCTCTGCCCAAGAAGGGGTGAGGAGGAGAGACAGGATTGTGTGCCTGTCACTCACTCCTCCAGGAGAAGCCTGCTGCTCTCATGCCTCACTGAGTGCCCTGTTCCCTCGGGTCCTTTGCCGACAGTTATTCCTCGTGGCAACCAGGAACCAAGGGGACTGGAGCTCTGCCCAATTCTGACCGCCAGACTGATGGCAGCCTGAGGCCACTGCAGGCACCTCCGGGTTTTGGAGGAGCACAGGTAAAGCACAGGTCATTCAGGGATTAGAACGAGTGAATGAGACACTTTCTGCCTCTCTGCCATCAGGAAACACTTATCCAGGAAGGGCAGTTCAGCCCGCTGGGTGCACAGGGGCACAGAGGTTTTTGGCACCACTCCTGTTGGCACAGCAGGAGTCACTGCAGGGGAGAGATGGCAAAAGCCCGCCCTGGCCGGATGCCAAGTGAACCTCTGGGAAGCACCTGATGAGCTCGGTTCTCCTACAAACCCTTACTCAACCCTCCCAGCCAGGGAAGCATGGCTATGCTGCTGCTGCAAGAGGAGGTGCCTCCCTGTCCCCTGCTCTCCCTGACTCTGTGCCAGGGCCAGCGCCCTCGTGGTTGTGGTGTGTACCGGATCCAGACACCAGCCAGAGTGAAACTGCTTTCCAAAATCTTGCCCCAGAGCAGTTTCCCAACCCTGCCCATGCTGGGACTGCACAAACATTTTCAATGGCCAGAGGAAAGGCAGTGAGAAGACAGGGAGAAGGGCCACCCCTTTATACAGCAGCACCAGACCAGACTGGTGTAAACACTCCAGGAAGGACAGAAGAAGGTGTACAATGAGATGCAATTTGCACCCCCCATCTCTTGGGCATATTTAGCACTTGGAAGGAAGAGGTTCCCTGATTCTTGCCCACAGCACTTCCCCGCAGTGCCTAAAGGCCTGGACAGGGCTAGCTGCACAGTCTGGCTATTGCCCCCAGCCCCATCCTTCCATGGACTTTTGGTTCCTCCATGTCCCAAATACAGCTGAGTGAAACACACCCCTTATGCACACAAGTACTTTTGTCCTTTCCTGTTTCATGTTCCCTGGAGGGATCAGAAATCTGGAGGCTCAAACCTATCTTTTACTTCAGTTCCTGAAGTAAAGTTTAGCATGCCTGACATACGGGTGGAGCCAGGACAAGCACAGAACCCCTTGGGGCAGCTACTCAGCCCAGCACTGCCCCACAAAATGTTCCCAACCGGCGTGGAAATCACCGTGCCCTCAACACATCATGACAGCAGCGAGCCCTGTGCTGCGTGGGGAGCCCGACAGGCCCAGCCCTCCCAGTCTGGGGGCGACCACAGAGTGGTTTGTGTTGGAAGGGGACCTTGAGGATCATCCAGTTCCAAGCGCGCCGCGCACAGAGGCAGTGACGAGAGCGGCCAGACAGCAGCCGGCGCGCCCCCGGCCTGCCCTGCGCTGCTGCCCGGCCCGAGGCACCAGGAGGGGCGCCAGGGACGGTGCCCGCTTCGTATGCCCGGCCCCGGCGCTGCCGNGCACTCACAGCCCCGCCCGCCGCTCCGGTCTGTTTGTGCCGCGCCGAAGTTCCGAGCGGGCCCACAACGGAGACAGGCCCGAGCCCGTGACGCACTTCCGGGAGCCGCCGGGCGCGCCCACGTGACGCGCGAGCGCGGCCGGAGGGGCGCAGTCACGTGACGCGCGGTGGGGGGCGGCCGCCGGCGCGTTCCCATGACAACGGGGGGGCTGGTCCCGCCCGTAGGCCCCGGGACTGAACCTTGGGGGCCCAGTCTGGTCCGGTCCGTGCCCCCGGTGTGTCCCCAGTCCCACAGCCAGGCCCCGGCCCCACCCCGCCGTGCCCCACACGCGGAGACGGGCAGCTCCTGCCCCGGGGGAAGCCGCTGTGCGCCCCCGCGGGGGACGCGGGGCCCGCGGCACGGGGCGGAGGGGAGGCGGTCTTGCTCTGCAAATTTATTCACACGGGGATGCCCCGCAGCCCCCACCGTGCCCAGCGCTGCGGGGGCAGGTGGAGGCTGGGGCGGGAGGCTGGGGGCTCCGGGCGGGGTCCAGGCCCCTCCGGGGGATCACTGGCAGGTGTTGTAGATTTGGACCTGCTGGTTGATGGTGTCCAGCACTTCCCTCATCCTGGCCTCCAGCCCACCCAGCTGGGCTGCCTTGGCGTCCAGCACCCGCTCGTTCCGCTCGTACTCCTCCTCCAGCGCTGCAGGGACAGAGGGGACATGAGTCAGCCCGGTCCCCTGCCATTGCCACCCCCGCCCTCCTGCCCTGGTCTCACCTCGCAGCCGCTGCAGCTTGCCCTGGGCATCCTGCAGCAGCCCCGCGGCCTCGTCCCGCAGCTGCTGGGCCCGGCTGCCCGCCTGCCGCGCTCCCTGCGCCCGGTGCTCCACCAGCTCCTGCGCCGTCCGGTACCGGTCCCGCAGTGGCCCCTCCAGCACCTGCCGAGCAGCGGGGCTGGTTAGCGGGACCCTCGGGGCACCCGTGCTGCCCTCCATGCCCCCCGTGCCACCCACCTGCTTGGCCTCGCCGGCCCGGTCCCGCGCGGTGCTCGCTGCCTCCTGGGCACGTGCGGCTGCCAGGCTGTTGTTGGCACGTTTCACCTTCAGGGCATCCGTCTGTCTGTCCAGGAGCCCGATGTGCTCCATGGCACCGGCCAGCTGCTTCTCTGAGCTCCCGGTCTGGGTCTGCATCTAGGGTGCAGTGGCATGGAGGACTGTTGTGGTCAGAGTCCCTGCACAGTGGGGATGTAGCCCTGCATGTTCCTGTGGGGCTGTGATTACGTGGACAGGTCTCTTACTGTGCCGAGGGCTCTCTCGCTGTGCTGGATGTCACCGGCCGCCTGCTGCAGTGCCTGCTCAGCCATGCCCTGGGCTCGTCGTGCCTCCTCCAGCGCCTGCCGCACCGCCTCGGCTGTGCCCCGCACACCCTCTGCCCGCGACCTACAGCCAGATGGCAAGGCCTCAGCGCCAACCTGGGCTGGGGGGCTCTGGAGGGACTGCGTCCCCTTGTCCCCAGGCTCACCTGGCCCGCTGGGCATCCTGCAGCAGCTGCCCAGCCTGACGCACATCACCAGCCGTCTGCTCCAGGATGGCATCCACGCTCGCCAGGCTGCGCACCCGCATCTTGATTTCCTCGGCCAGGCTGTGGATCTGGGCCGGGGCGGCCGGGAGCGACAGCTCCAACACCCGGCTGGCCACCACCTCGATGCTCTCGGGGTCAGCCCCCTCCTCTGCGGGTGGGAGCAGTCAGTGTGTCCCCTGTGGCACCCCAGAATTGAGGGGGCGGGCAGACTGAGTGGAAAAGGGGAGCACAGGGCAGGGGACAGGCAGGCACGGGATGATTGTGGCAGGGCAGGGACCATGCAATACAGTGTGGGGCAAAGGTGACACAGCCCATATGCAGTGTGGGGACCATGCAGTGTGGTGTGGTGCAGGGTCAGTGCAGTGTGGTGCAGGTGCAGAGCCACACAGCACTGGGCAGGGGGGCCAGCCCTCCCAGCATGCTGGCACTCACGGCTCAGGAAGGCCTTGACATGGCTGATTAGCTCCCGCAGCTCCTTGTTGGAGCTCTCCACTCGGGCCCTGGTCTGGTTCGCCTTGTCCAGGGCTGCCTGTGCTCGCATCCGAGCCTCATCTGCCTTCCCCTTGGCCTCAGCCACCTGAGCATGGGCAGAGAACCTCAGTGCCCGCCCCAAGGGCTGGAGGGCATGGCTGTGCCACCTGCTCCCACTAGCACCTGTGTGCCACACACCTTGTGGGAGAGCTGGGCCATGTCACTGGCAGCCTGCCGCAGCTCCTCCTGGGCATGGCGTGCACGGTCCAGCGCGCTGTCAGCCTTGGACACTGCTCCATTGCAGCTCAGACCCCCACAGCGTCGTCCTCCATCCTCATCCCGGCACCCAGCACCCCCACAAGGGCTCTCAGCACAGGGCACATCACCCACCACACCACACACCTACAAGGCACCACATGATCAGGGCAGCTCTGGGCACCATTCCCCCGGTCCCATCCCTGCATCCCACCTTCTCATTGAGCGGCTGTAGGCTCAGTGCCTGTGCCCGCTCTGCCAGGTCCATCAGCGCCCGCCGGTTGGCCGCATTGTGGCGATTAAAGGCATCCCGCTGGCTGCCCAGGAGCTGCTCAGTGCGGTGACGGGTGGCTGCTGAGGTGCTGACAGGGCTGGGCACGGCACGGGTGGAGGCGTCTGCCCGGCGTTCAGCCTCCCTCGACTCCCCAAAGAACTGGCGGATACTGTCATAGGCACCTGTGGGTGGCAGGGGCACTGTCAGATCCCTGGCCACAGCACCACTACCCTGGCCTGGTTCTGTGGTGTGGCTCACCAAGGAAATTGGACGTCTTGAGGGCATGTAGCCGCTGCTCCAAGTCCTGTAGACTGTGGTTGAGGGCACGGGCACCCCGGTCCACAGCATTGAGCACGTGGCTGGCATTGTAGTTGGCATCCTGAGCAGCTGTCAGCTCCCCCTCCAGACGTGTCAGCCGCTCTGTCGCCTCCTCAATCTGCCGCCTGCAAGGGAAGGGGGTGACCACCCAGCCCCAGGGCCACCCTGGGCGCCATGCCCTGTGCCCCCTGGTGCTCACCGCAGCCCCTCCGTGGCACGTGTCAAGTGGGCGGTGGTGGCGGCCGTGGCATTGCGGGCAGCCACCACATCTCGCACGGTGGCCAGGTTCTCCTCTAGCCGTCGGAAGGTGCCCTCGAAGGCGCCGGCGGCCCCGGTGTGCTGCAGGAGGCTGGCCCGCTGTGCCAGCGCCCGGACGCGGGCAGCCAGGTCCTGCACCACACGGTCCCAGTCCCCAAAGCAGGGATGGCAGGGCTGGCAGGCAGGGAAGGTACCAGCAAACCCCCGGGCACACTGGTCACAGCGGACTCCAGAGATGCCAGGCCGGCAGTCGCAATGGCCGCTGCTGCGGTGGCACTGGGCACTGGCTACGCCACGGGGATCACAGTCACAGGCTGCAGGGAGAGTGGTGTCAGTGTGCCATGGGACCCACTCTGGTCCCACCACTGGTACCATCTCTCACCTCGGCACTGCTGCCGCGGGTTGCCCCAGTGGTGCTCCTGGCAGTCGGTGCAAGTCCGGCCCCCAAATCCTGGCCGGCAGGAGCACTGCCCTGTGAACTGACAGACACAGCGTGGCCAGGGCTGGCACTGCTGCAGCACGCCCCCAGCCCCACCCCATTCTCCCATCCCTTGTCCCTGTCACGTCTCACCTGGTTGCAGGCAGGTGACAGGGCATGCTGGGGGTGGCAGTCACAGGGCTGGCAGCCCTGCCCACTGGCCAGGTTCCAGAAGTTGGGGCTGCAGCGGTCGCAGCTCTGACCCTCCACGTGGGGCAGGCAGTGGCACTGCCCACTGCGCCTGTCGCAATGGCACTGCTGGGGTCCACAGGTGCTGGCATCAGTGCCCAGGGGGTTGCAGGAGCAACCTGGAACCAACAGGCACGGATGGGGGCACTGGGAGGGGATGGGGACAGGATGAGGAGAGACATGGGGATGAGATTGGGATGAAGATGGGGATACAGGCCAGGATAGGATGGTGATGGATGAGGGTGGAGGCAGGATGGAGACAGAGAGTGGGCAGGAATGGAGTGGAGATGGGATGGAGGTGGGATGAGAGCAGCCTGAGGACTGCTGACTGGGGTGGAATAGAGATGGGAGACAGACAGGGTGGGGATAGCGATGGAATAAACATAGGATAGAGATGGATGACAGTGGGGATGAGATGGCATTGGGGACAGAAATGGGCATGGAATGAGGATACAGATGGGATGGGACAAGTTGGGCATGGGGACAAGGATAGGGCCTGGAGGCAAGGCTGTCTCAGCATGGCAGTGGGTACTCACGCCTGCAGCTGTGCCGTGTGGCATCTCCATAGTAGCCAGGCTGGCACTCAGCACAGTGCGGCCCCGCTGTGTTGTAGAGGCAGCGCAGGCACTGCCCTGTGCGGCGGTCACACGCCTCGGGGTCTGTCACATCGATGTTATCGTGGCACTGGCAGGGCAGGCAGCGTCCACCGGGCTGCAGTGGGTCCCCATAGTACCCAGGGGCACACTCATCACAGCGGGGACCTGTGGGCACAGAACACTGGGCAGTGCCCAGGGATGGGGCTCCCGAGAGCACTGAGCATGCTGCAGAGGGCACCCACCTGTGTACCCAGGGCTGCAGTGGCAGACAACCTGCTGGGAGCGGCTGTCCTGGTAGCAGGAGGCAGCAAAGTGTCGGGGTGTGCTGGGCCCATCAGGACAGGGGCAGGGTCGGCAGTGCTGCCCAGAGCCTAGCGCCGGGTTCCCAAAGTGCCCAGCTGCGCATCTGTGGGCAGGAGGTCAGCAGGGGCTGGGGCTGCTGACAGCACCCTTGCCTGGTCTGGGCACATACTCCACCTACCTCTGGCACCTCTCACCATCCGTGTGGTCACGGCAGCGCAGGCAGCTGCCCGTCCGGGGGTCGCAGTTCTCAGCGTGCCCGTTGCACTGGCAGGGTCGGCAGAAAGGGAAGCCCCAGTGGCCAGGCTGGCAGCGGTCACAGCGTGGGCCATGGGCACCCTCACGGCAGGGGCACTGCCCTGTGGTGCTGTCGCAGACAGTGCTCACTGAACCCTCGCGGCTGCACTGGCATGCTGGAAGGCACAGCACCCACAGTGTCTGCCCCTGGGCTGCAGAAAGCATCCCTCCCCAGCACCCTCAGCCCTGAAGCACTCAGCTCCTTTCCTGGCTAGCACTCACGTCGGCACCCGCCTGGCCCGAAGCTGAAGGTTCCCGGGAAGCAGCGGTCGCAGCGCCGTCCCATGACATTGGGTTTGCACTGGCATTGCCCACCCTGGGGCTGACACTCAGCGCTGAGCGAGCCCTGAGGATCACAGAGGCAGGCTGCGGGCAGAGAGTAGGGTCAGTGTTGGATGCTGTGGGATGGGTGGTGGGATGGGGCTCAGGGCTGTACTCACGCAGCGCCCCATCATGCAGGATAGCTGAGAGGCTGTGCAGGAGGCTGGAGCAGGGCTCGGCCACCAGCGAGGGACCAGCAGTGTGGAAGGGCTGGGCACAGCGGTACCGCTCGAAGGTCTCCCGGCGCTCCATGGAGCTGGGGTCACCCGCAATAAACATCTCCAGTGAGGAGTAACGAGGCAGGAGCACCAGCTGGGGGTGAGTCAATGGGATGTCATGCCTCTCTCTCCACATGTCCCTCTATTGCTGTATCCTGTCCCCCTCAAGGGTTGCTGTCCCCCATCCCACTGCCCATCTGCCCCTCACCGAATCAATAAGCACGCTGGCAGTGGGATCCCTCTGAGAAGCAGCACAGCCTAGCTCCAGGCGGAGAGTGTAGGAGACACCCTTCTCCAGACAGATAGGCTGGGGCAGCACCACATGCCTGGTGGGGGCAAAGAAGAGCGAGGGCAGCCGTGTGCCTCCAGTGAGCCCCAGCACAACCCAGCCCCAGTGAGGCACTCACCTGGCACCAGAGGGGAGGCTGGTGGAGAGCTGGTCATCAGCTGGGATGGTGTTTCCACAAGGGCTGCTGGCAGAGACAGGGCTGGGGCGCAGAACCCTCAGCCTCACCTCCTGCCAGGCCTCTGGGTGCTGCCAGAAGAGAAGAGGCAGGGTAAAAAAGCTTCACTGTCTGGCACTCCCCCCCACCACCTCTCAGTTTGGTGATATATCCCATCGCAGGCTTCACCACGTGGTGCTCACCTGGGGCTCATAGCGGATGACCACATCATACTCAGTGGAGAAAGGCACATCACTCACATGAAACTCCACCCAGCCACCTTCCAACATGCGGGCAAAGCCTGTCCCTGTCCATGAAGGTGGATGATCCATGGGAGGCTCACGCTCCACCACTGAGCCCTGGTGCAAGTAGGGATTGTGAGATGGGACCCTAAAAATTGCCTTGGCCAGCAGATACTGCTCTGCCCTGGGCAGCAAGGCTTGGGGACCCTGCAAGGGGACACCCACTGCCCTGCTTTGCCTGATGTCCTCTCCAGGTACACTTTCATCCCTTACCTGATGCAGCCGAGCATCCTCAGCCTCATAGGTGTAATGGTCCAGGTTGATGCGGTAGAAACCAGGCTCCACCTGTTCACATTGTCGTCCCATCACGTGGCTGCGGCACTGGCACTGCCCTGTCTCCATGGCACACCTGGTACCCCAGCAGCACCATCAGCCCTGATGTGGTCAGGGATACCCCTCGCCCCCTGCATCCCCACAAAGACTCACAGGTTGTTGCGAGCACCTCCCACGTCGCAGTCACAGGGCCGGCAGCCCTGGAGGTCATGACTCAGCCCCCAGTGCTCGGGCTGCAGAGGGCAAGCGTGTCAGGGAGCACCCAGCTGTGGTGCTACAGTACTGAGAACTGTGCGTGGGCTCCAGCAAAGCCCCACTTACCAGGCACTGGTTGCAGTTGCGCCCGGTCACCAGCCGCTTGCAGAAGCACTCTCCGCTGACAGGGTCACACCGGCTGCCATCAGCCACCGTGCCACGGGGGTCACAATGGCACCCTGCACCGAGAGCCAGCAGTGTCCAGCAGTGCCAAACCATACTCCTGACCCCACTGAGTGCCACCCCGGTACCTACGCTGGCAGCCCCGCGGGTTTTCGGTGCTGAGGCCAAAGAAGCCGGGTTTGCAGCGGTCGCAGCGGGGACCAGCCACATGCTCCTTGCAGCGGCACTGCCCCGCAATCAGGCCCCTGGCTGGGTCATCAGCTCCATCGCACAGCCCACCATCCAGAGAGCCCTCAGGGTCACAGTCACAGGCTGGGGGTGCAGTCAAGGTCAGCACCATGACCACCATAGCACCACCCTGCAGAGCCTGCCCCACATCACGGACACCCTGGCACTGACCTCGGCACACCATGGGGTCCCGCAGGTCCTTCATGGGATCCTTGTAATAGAAGGGCTTGCAGAGGTGGCAGCGGCGGCCCATGGTGTTGTGCTGGCAGCCATCACACACAGCCCCACTGGTGTTCCCCGTGGCCAGGAACACAGCCATGTCAAAGTGACACCGCCGTGAGTGCTCATTGCAGTCACAGCCTGTGGGGACAGCACCACGGCACAGCATGTGGCACTCCAGCCCTCACCTGGCAGGTAGCACCTCCAGTGCCAAACCTCCCTGCCTGGACTGCCCTTACCCTGATATGCAGCACAACAACCTCAATCCTCCCCAAACTACAGCCTGCAGCACCCCAAAACCTCCTAGCCAGTCTGCAGGATGCCAGTCTCCTCTCAACCACATCCACCCTGCAGCATCCCAAACCCCCTGGCACGGTACAGCCTGCCAGCCCTAACACCGGGATCACTGTGGCAGCAGCTGGTGCCAGCAAGGGCACTCACGGCGACAGGCGTTGGTGCTGGAACCCTCGGCCGGGCGCCAGGGCAGGTCGTGGTAGAAGTCCTCACAGCGCTCACAGTTCAGCCCCTGGGTGTGGTGCTTGCAGACACAGCGCCCGTGAACCTGCCGGGATACCACGGTCAGGGGCTACAGAACTAGGCAGTACAGCTACCCAGCTCCAGCAAGGCATGTGGGCATGGCTTGCCTTACCATGCCGTCGGCAGTGGCAGGGGCGCCGCTGAGCGGGGCACACTCGGAGGCGTGCCCATAGCAGAAGCAGTTCCCACGCATCACCAGCTCGTAGAGAGCATAGTAGTACTTCTCCCGGATCTCCCTTCGTGAGTCCAGCAGGTTGTCCCCCAGCGTGTGAAGCTTGGTGAGGTTCACCCGCAGGTTGGTGACACGCAGCAGGTCTGGGGCAGGGAGATGCTCATGTTGGCACAGAGTGGCTGGGCACATCCATGCACAGCATCACCTCTGCTGGGCACAGCTGGGCTGGGCTGTGCATGGCACAGGGGGCTCTGAGTGGTTCAGAGGATCTGGGCATGGCTTGGCTCTGCTGGGCATGGCTGTGGTGGGCTGTGCATGGCACGGGGTGACTGAGCAGGGCTGCTGTCTAGGCTGAGCTGTTGTGGTTTTCCACAGAACAGTGTATTGGCCCAGGGCTGTGCATGGTTCTGCTCACAGGCACGTGGTTGCACACGGCTGGGCTGGGCTGTACGTAGCTGCGGGGGTTCAACTCCCATGCACGTGGCTGTGCAGTCTGCCTGTGTGTGGGCCAGGGCTCTGCATGCCCCAGCAGAGGCAGGCTGAGACCCCACCAGTGCAGAACAAAGCCCTGGGCACAGCACCTCTACAGATGGTGGGGCACTCACCACTGGGGGCTGTGCCCAGGAAACAGCTGTGCCTTGTAGGTGCAGCCTGGGGCCCCTGGCAGGACAGGATGGCTCCCCCAGAACTGCAGCTTCCCAGCAGCCCTGCCCTGCAGATTCCTCCCCTCCTGCTCCCAGTCTAAATTTAGCCCTGAGTGATTAACCCACTGCATCTTGTGCCCAGCGTGACTCTCCATCTTGCACCACGGCTGCTGCTTAGTGCTGAGCACAGCCATGGCACAACCACCCCCCCCCACTTGACCCAATGCAGCCTGACCTTTAGCTGCTCCCACAAGGCAGGGTGCAGGAGGGGCCAGAGCCCCGCAGGCTGGATCAGGCCCTGACCCCACTGTGAGGCTCAGAGCAGGGAGAGAGCAGCCAAAATAGCTGCGCCCAAAATAGAGCAGCCAGGCAGGAGCCCAGGGCTGGCGACTCACTCTGGATGGCGGGGCTGTAGGGGTCCTGGATGGGGATGGCAGGGTCCAGCACGCGGTAGATCACCTATGGGGGAGAGCAAGGTGATGAGGGGAGAGCAGAGGGTCCCCTGACTTTCCTGGGGTGCTGTCAGGGCCTCACCTCCCCCTCAGTGGAGGGTTCGATGTCAGAGTAGCGGGATTCGCAGACAACGTCGTCGATGCGGCGTGGGGGCCCGTGGGGGATGTGGGGAAAGGAGGCAGGGCAGTCGTAGGCAAAGTAGCGATAGACCTTCCAGGTGCGCCCAAAGTCGGCCGAGCGCTCCACCAGCATGGCCGCGGGGCGGAAGGTCTGCAAGACACCCAGGTGGGACAGGGGCCAACCCCACAGCCCCCAGGGGCCTGTCCCATCACATCCCAGCACGGGTGCCCTGAGTGCTGGGACCCACCTTGAAGGTCATGATGAGGTGGGTGAAGTGGAACTCTGCCTCCAGGTCCAGCTGGATGCTGACGTGCTCCACGCCTGGAGGTGACAGGTGTGATTGCTGGGAGCACCCACCCGCGGGTCCCAGGGGCTCGTCCCCCCCACCCGGCCGTGGTCCAGGGGTGCGGCTGTGGCCGCCGGCTGAGTCACACTTCCTCAGCGTGGGAGGAAGGGAAGGAAAGCCCCCCGGGACAGGACAGGATGCCCCGCCACCCCCACCCGCTGCTCACCATTCTCCGACTGCCACCAGGCTTTCTTGGGGCGGGGGGCGAAGCTGGTGACCACGTTCTCGATGCGGTGGCTGTTGGCGTTGCTGTGAGCGTCGTAGGGTCGCCTCGAGTCGCAGATGAAGCACTTTTTCTCCTCCTGCGAGTGGGAGGCTCAGTGCGTGTCCCCAACCCCGTCCCGCAACCCACCTGCCCGTGCTGCCCCGCTCACCTGGANAGGGGCGCAGAGGGCTCGCAGAGGGGGCGCTCGGCAGGTGCCCGGCGGTCCCGTCCCGTCCCGTCCCGACCCGACCCGCCCGTTCCCGTCCCACGATCCCGTGCCCAGCCCTGTCCCCAGCCCCGTCCCCGTCCCAGTCCCTCCCGGCCCCTCCGAACTGGGCGGCGGGCGCAGCGCTCGGGGCTGTGCGGAAAGCGCGGGGCGGATCCCGGCCGGAGCGGGGAGCGGCGAGCGGAGCGGCCGGGACAGGCGGCAGCAGGCAGGAGCAGGGGCAGGCAGGAGCAGGGGCAGGCAGGAGGCACGGGACGGAGACACACACACAGTTCAGGGCTTTATTTGTAGGTGCGCCCGCGCTACAGGCGCCTATGGACTGGACGGGACCCCCGGGCTCGGGGACCGAGGGGCGGCTGCGGGGCAGGACCGGCCCCCCGCCCCGCCGGTGGTCCCTAGCAGGTGGCATAAGCGTTGGCCCTCTCCTGGATCTCCTGCAGCAGCCCCGAGACCTGCTGCTCCAACGCCTGGAGTCGTGTCACCTTTGCTGCCATTGCCTGCTCGTTGGCCCCAAAGCGCTGCTCCAGGTCTGTGGGACAGGGGACACGGTCATGGTGCAGCCCCCCCAGCATGTTACCGGCCCACATCACCCTTGGGGCACCCGGTGGGATGGGCTCAGGGCGACACAGGAAGATGTATGGGGAGATGGTGCGGAATGCCCCCCACCATGTGCTCCTCCTCACCTTCCAACTTCCTCTTGCTGTTGCTGGCCTTGTCCAGGAGGTCTCGGGCCTCTGCCGTCAGCTGTGTCACACGCTGCAGGGCCCCATCAGATACCCCATCCAGCATGCTCACCCGATTCTTCAGCAACACATAGCGCTGTGTCACGTGCGCCAGGTCCTGGTGGCACAACACCATAGTGAGGCTGAGCACCTCCAGCACTCCACACCTGCTTGGTGCCATGCCACAGCCAGGTAGGGCTAGAGCTCACCTGGCTAAGCGTCCCTGAGGTGGTGGTGGCACGCTGTGCCCCGTCCTTGGCTTGCTGGGCCATATGGCGAGCATCCCGGCCACGTTCTTGCAGGGCAGTGACGCGCTGGGCCAGCTCCCGCAGCCTCCGCTGCACCCGTGACTCCTTCCCATCCAGTGCCTGCAGCTTGCGCTCCGCCTGGGCAGGCACAGACACTGGCTGTGGCAGGCACAGCACCTGCTGCACCCACGGTGCTGGGCCCACCGCCCTGGCAAACGCACGGCACCTGCCCCATGCCATCCACATGCCCCCAGTACCAGATTCCCTACCCATAGTGTGCCTAAGGCATCAGTCTTGCCCTCCACAGTACTGATCCCATTCCTCCCAGTGCCCCCACAGCACTAACCCTGTTGGCCCAGCATGCCCAAAACACCATCCCTGCTCCCAGACATGCTGACAGAATTGGCTCTACTCCCCCAACCTGGTGCCCCTCACCTCCTTGGCTTTGTTCTCAGCCGCCCGGATGGCGACTCTGGCGCTCCACAGGGCACTCCCTGCTGCCGTCGCCTGTGCCTGTGCCACTTCCAGCGCCTGCTGTGTCCCCGCCAGCTCATCCCTCACGCCTTCCGCTCTCTCCCTGTGGCAGCATGAGCAGCTCCAGCCCCTGCCAGTGCTGGGGGACTGACCCCATATCCTGCCCACATTGGCATATCCCCCCCACTTGCCTGGCCTCCTGTCCCTGTGCCAGCAGATCCCGTGCCATGGCCAGCTCCTCTTTTGTGCCATTGAGCACCACGTCCACCCCCTCCAGCTGGCTGATGCTCTCCCGCATTTCCCACAGCAGCTCCTTGATCTGACTGGGGCTGCTGGGCAGGGAGATGTTCAGCACCTGCCGGGCCACCAGCTCAATGCTGCCTGGGTCAGCTCCCTCCTCTGCAGGGACAGGGGAACAGAGTGGGCTCCGGGTGGGCACACTGGGCTCTGCCATGCCCATGTGCCCACCTAGCACTGGCACTACCTGCCAGGAAGGCCTTGATTCGGCGGATGAAGTCCCGCAGCTGGGCTGTCGCCTTCTCTGCGCGGCTGCGGGCAGCCTGTGAGCGCCCCAGCGCCTCCTCTGCCCTCCTCCGTGCCCCCCGTGCGAGCTCCTGCACCTCCTGCATCTGGGGGGCACCCGGCTGAGTGGGGGGGCACAGGGCAGCCCCGGGGAGGGGGTATGGGGGTGAGGAGGGGGCAGGAGGGTATATGCATTGGGACAAGATGGGGGCATGGAAGGGGGTTGCAAGGGGACATACAGAGGGTGCAGCAGTGGCCCAAGTGGGCACAAAGGTGTCACAAGGGGCATCTGTGAAGGGGCATAAGAGGGACATACACGGCTGATATCCTTGGGCGCATGCAAGAGGCACAAGCAGGACACAGAAGGGCACATGCAAAGGGGCATTGAAAGAGCACAAACAGGACATGGAAGGGCACATCAAAGTGGCACAGAAAGGGCACAGGCGGGCCATGCGAAGGGGACACAAGGGGACCCCATAAGTGCCATGGAGCCACCACCCCTACCTTCTGTGCCACAACGCCCAGCTGCCCTAATGCCACCTCCAATTGCTGTGAGGCATTACGGGCGCTGCTCAAGGCTTGAGCTGAGATGGGCAATGCCCCTGCACAGCCTGTGCCACCACAACGCCGTGTGCCTGCACTGTCCCGGCACAAGGCTCCTCCACAGGGTGCGTGCGTGCAGCTCTGGTCTCCGGGCGCACCACAAATCTGTGATGATGCCAATGGTGGAGATGGCAGCTCAACACCAAATGGGGAGAGACTCCCATCCCACCTCCGCCAGTCCTGCTCTCACCTTCTCATTGATCCTGGCAATGCTGAGTCCCATCACCCGTTTCTGTGCCTCCCGCAAGGATTTCCGTGCCGCGGCTGTCCCACGGCGGAAAGCATTGCCCCGCTGCCGCAGTGTCCGCTCGGCCGCCCGCTGTGTCGCCTGTGCCCCTCTCAGCTCACCAGCTGTGCCATTGGCCACCACCTCCGCCTGCCGTGAGGCCTCCGCCGACGCCAGGATGCTGCGGTAAGACTCTGCAGGTGCTGGTGTCAGGGTTTGGCCAGGATGGTTGCCACCAAACCCCCCCCAGTCCTCTCCAGATCCTCTTACCACTAAATCCAGCCGCTGCTACGGTGCCAAGGAGGATTTGGAGGTGGGAGGTGGTTTGGTTGAGACCCCCCAGCCTGTGGCTCAGCCCAGCGAGCCGGTTATGATGCCGCACATCTGCCTGCGCCAACTGGTCTAGATGTTGCTCCAGCTCTTGGAGGTGCTTCCAGAAGTTGTCCAGCTCCATTCTTTGGGTGGGGACAGGGTCTTAAGCTTTTTTGGGACACAAAGGAGGGTTCCCCAACCCCAGCCCAATTTGCACACTTGCCTGGTACCATCCAGCTGCCCAGGCAGTCCACTGAGGAGGGGGCTACTGGAGCTGTTCCTTTCACTCAGTAGTCGTTCCACGTGCCCCAGGGTCTCTTCCAGCTCCCGCAGGCGACGGGGGCTGAGTGGGAGTGCAGATCCCCCCTCCCTCAGCGCTTGCACCTGCGCCCCAAGGCGCTGCAGCCCATCCCGCAGGCTGCCCACGGCTGGGTCCCAGCGCCCAAAGCAGGGGTGGCAGGGCGAGCAGTGTGGGAAGGGCTCCTGGTAGCCCCGCTGGCAGCGGTCACAGTGCAGCCCCCCAAATCCCAGCCGGCACTGGCACTGCCCGCTGTCCTGCTCGCACTGTGGGCTCTCGGCGCCCAGTGGCTCACACTCGCAGGCTGCAGAGACAGTCAGTCAGATGTCCCAGCCTCCCCAGGGACCTCCATGCCCCCACAGTGCTACCATGTTCCCAGCATCCGACCATATCCCCCTGTGTCTCCAGACTCCCATTTATGCCGAGTGTCTCCTATGCCACCACAGTCCCACCATTTACTCAAGGTCCCCTGAGTCCTCCATGTCCCGAGAGACCCACCATGTCCCCAGAGACCCACCATGTCCCCATGGTCACATCATATCCCCAAGGTTCTCTGTGCCCTCAGGGTCCTACCATGTCCCCATAACCTCCTGAGTCCCTTGTGTCCCCAGTGTCCCACTCAGTGTCTCAGGTTCAGTGTCTCCATCCATGTCCCCATGTCCCTAGAGTCTCACCATGCACCCACAGTCCCCCCACACCCCATGTCCCCAGAATCTCCCACAGCCCCAGACCCTGGGGTGTACTCCCACCTCGGCACTCCTGCTCGGGGTCTCCCCAGTGGTGCTCCTGGCACTGGGAGCAGACGCGGCCCCCGAAACCGGGCCGGCACTGGCACTGCCCTGTCACCTGCAGTGACAGTGCTGTGCTCATTGGATGGCTCACGGGACTCTGGGGGTAGTAGAGCCATGACAGAGTGCCAGGGGACTCACCATGTCACAGGCAGGGTGCAGGGCATGTATGGGGTGGCAGTCACAGGGCTTGCAGCCCCCCAGGCCCCCGAGGTTCCAGAAGTGGGGAGCACAGTGGTCACAGCTCCTGCCCACCACGTTGGGCCGGCAGGCACAGGCTCCCGTGCCACGGTCGCAGGTGCAGGTGCCATTGGTGCAGTGAGAGGCCA
This sequence comes from Campylorhamphus procurvoides, assembly GCA_013396655.1. NCBI lineage: Eukaryota > Metazoa > Chordata > Aves > Passeriformes > Dendrocolaptidae > Campylorhamphus > Campylorhamphus procurvoides. The sequence goes on along the minus strand of WBMV01016873.1, from coordinate 3,060,838 downwards.
GTGTGCCCCGTGGGTCACAGCCACAGCCTGCAGGAGGGTGGGCAGCCACATGGGCATCAGCCCATAACCCCTGCCCAGGCTGCACCCTCCTGGCCCCAGCGTCCCAAATCTGCCTGGCCCCAACCCATGCAGAGGCCCAACACTCCTGATCCCAACACCCCCACCAACCCCAATCCCTGTCCACTGCCCAGCCCCAACCCAGGCACAGCCTCAAACCTCACCTGACCATGACCTCTCAGGCCCAAACCCCCCCAACTCCCAAAATTCTGCCCAATCCAACCCCCCTCCACAACATCCATCACCCCACACCCAACCTCAGCTCCAAGCCTCATCCTCACCCCAAGCCCTTGCATCAGCCCAGTTTCCCTACCCCAGACCCCTGTGCAGCCCTGGCCCCACAGAGCCCCCTGCCCCACTCACGCCGGCAGCTGCGCTGCAGGGCATTGCCGTAGTAGCCGGGCTGGCACTGGGCACAGTGAGGCCCAGCAGTGTGGTACAGGCAGCGCAGGCACTGCCCCGTGCGGGGGTCACAGCCCCCCGGGTCGCTGGCATCGATGTTGTTGTTGCACTGGCAGGGCCGGCACACCCCTCCCTCCATCTCCGGAGCCCCAAAGTAGCCGGGGGAGCAACGATCACAGCGGGGCCCTGTGGAGAGCAGAGGCTGTAGGTGCTGGGTCCTGCAGCCCCAGTGCTGGGAGGTCCCTGCTGCACAGTGCCTGCTCTGTCCCTCACCTGCGTATCCAGGTGCACAGAGGCAGACGATGTGGTTGGTCTCCTCATCGGCATGGCAGGCGCTCCCATGGTAGTGCCGTGTGCCAGGGTAGCCAGGGCAGGGGCAAGGCCGGCACTGCTGGCCCGAGCCCAGCACAGGGTTCCCATAGTAACCATCCTGGCACCTGCAAGGACAAGGGATGGGTGCCCTGTGAATCCATCCTGGCCATCATATACCATCCCTCCATCCCATATGTCCCATCTCATTCCATTATATCCTGTACCATCATATCTCATCCTATACCATGCTATTTCATCTCAATCTCATCCATTCCATCTCATCCAATTATATCTATCCCATCCCGTCCCATCCCATGCCATCCTGTTCTATTGTTCCCTACCCTACTCCATGCCACCATTCCAACACATTCCATACGATCATATCTCATTCTATCCCATCGCATTGTATCTATCCTATTCCACATACCACACCACACCACACCATGCCATCCCCTCCCCTGGGACCTTGCTCACCTCTCACAGTGCCGTCCGTCCGTGTGGTCACGGCAGCGCAGGCAGGTGCCCGTCCGGGGGTCGCACTCCTCGGCGTGCCCGTTGCAGTGGCAGGGCCGGCAGGCAGGGAAGCCCCAGTGGCCGGGCTGGCACTGATCACACTGCCGGCCCACCGCGCCTGGCAGGCACTGGCACTGCCCGCTCACCGCGTTGCACAGCTGGGACATCGAGCCCTCTGGGGAGCAGGCGCAGGCTGTGGGCAGTATGGCTCAGGTCAGGCATGGGGATGCAGGGACATAGGGATGGACAGACAGACAGGCAGGGGACCAGCACCCACCCCACGGCTGTGGCACGGAAGGGCTCACGTGGACACACAGGTCCACAAGGACATGGATGGACAGACAGACAAGTGCGAGGCAGGACAGTGCCCACAGGGGGGTCAGGTGGGTGGATGGGTGAATGGATGGATGGATGGACAGAAGGGCAACTGGGACGGGCTGCAGAACAGCAGAACTGAGACAGACACATGCACGGACAGATAGACAGACAAGTGAACAGGGCAGCAAAGAGACTGCTGATGGCTGTACAGAGATAGACAGGAGGAACAGGGATCCCTGGCAGATGCAGATCCCACTACTTACGGCTACATCCCAGGGGCCCGAAGCCGTAGCTGCCTGGGGCGCAGCGGTCGCAGCGTCGGCCGATGACGTGGGGCTTGCACTCACACTGCCCGCCCTGGACCTGGCACTCGCTGCTGCGGGAGCCCTGTGGGTCGCACTGGCAGGCTGTGGGAACAGGGCCAGCATGGGACCACGGCTGCCCTGCCCACACCTGCCTGCACCTTCCCACACCTGCCCATGCCCTACCACTGCTCTCCTGCCCACCCTGCCACATTCCGACCCACTGCCCTGGACAGGACTCCACCCTTGCCTGCTCCTCTGTCCAGTCCCCACAGGGTCCCCACTCACGCAGTGCCCCGCCATGCATCAGGGCTGAGACGCTGCAGACCAGGCGGGCACAGGCCTGGGCCAGGGGGTGAGGGGGGGGCATGTGAAACGCCTCCAGGCACCGGTACCGCTCCAGCTCCTCCTGACGTGCTGCTGCCTCTGGACCATGAAAGCCTGGCAGCTCCAACACCCGTGGCAGCAGCACCAACTGTGGGAAGGGGAGAGGAGAGGGGGCTGGGGGACACAGGCAGCCCCCACTGCATGACCTGGTCCCTGCCCCAGGACAGACCTGATCCTGTGGGAAGCTCAACTGCCCAGCTCCATCAACAGCCCCAGCTCTATTCACATCACCAGACCCACTGGTACTCCCACACAAATTGCTATGCCCAGAGGTTTCCTTATCCCCTTCCACACTCATATCTCTATGCCAACCCCAACTCTGTAGGAGTCCCCAGTCTCATTGGTATCCTCTTCCCCATCAACAGCCCCATCCCATCCCCATTCTATTCCATCCCCATCCCTATCCCCATCTTTGTCTCATCCTCATCTCCATCCCATTCTATCTTATCCCATTCCATCCCCATCCCCACCCCACATACATCTGTAGAGGGGGGTCCCTGCCCACCCCAGCCTGTGGTTCCCCCATCCCTGACCATCACCCCACCCCTGCCAAGCCC